>CAUYON010199765.1:0-24369 GCA_963573935.1 Arctocebus calabarensis
CATTCCCTATGCCTAGGTCAGTTTCATGTGAATTTCCTGGGCCTCAATTCCATGAATGGACTGTGTCCATTCATTGATGCATTCATTCACTTTGCCCCGGAGGGGACTGTGTTCATTCATTGACACATTCATTCACCTTCCAAATAAATAAATTAATTAATTAAAAAAAATAAAATGGAGCTAGAACATATTCTTCTTAGCAAAGTATCTCAAGAATGGAAGAAAAAGTATCCAACGTAGTCAGCCCTACTATGAAGCTAATTTAAAGGTTTCATATGAAGGTTGTAACCCAACTATAACACCAGAATATGGGAAAGGAGGGGAGGGGGGAGGTTGGAGTGGAGGGAGGGTGATTGGTGGGGCCACACCTATGGTGCATCTTAGAAGGGTACAGGCGAAACTTACTAAATGTAAAATACAAATGTCTTCATCCAATAACTAAGAAAATGCCATGAAGGGTATGTTAATCAGTTTGATGAAAACATTTCAGATTGTATATGAAACCAGAGCATTGTACCCCTTGATTGCACTAATGTACACAGCTATGATTTAATAAATAAAATAAAATAAAATTGAGTATAGAAAATACTTGTTTCTCTTTTACATTTCTAGTTAATGTCTAAATGAATCTGATGCTAAAAATACCCCGCTGATGTAAAGAAATCGTAGATCTACATCATTTCCTCCGTGCAATACATTAAAAATTCTAAAATTTATGAAGTAGCAAATCCAACATTTTTACCAGTTAATCATTCTCTGGACTTAATAACAGAAACATTTCAGGCAATCAAAAAAGGAGAGAAAAAATATGTTTAATTGCTTCCCCAGAGAATTATTTTCCAGGTTGTAAATAAATTGTTCTTATGTTTCTATGGCTGTTTCAGGAGAGATATAAATGCAAAACAGGACCCAGACAAATAAAATGTTAACAAGATGGTATGACAACTTACCATCAGGATGATATGAAAATGTCCCTACCCTGTCTGTATGGAGCAAAGAAAGTTTCTTTTATCAGGGGAATAAAAGCAAAGATGAATAAGAGATTTTTACTCTTGCAAAACTACAAGCTTCGTTTGCCCTGGAGAGTGGCACTGGGCAGGACGACTTGTGCCTGCAGGGATGTCGACAGAAGCATTATACAGAACCCTCCCCTGTGATGAGTGTGTGCAGCCCAGGAGGAATGCCCCCTGCTGCCCCCCCCCCCCAAGCAGCTCAGGGACTTCTGTGCAGCCGCCCTGATCAATACACCAGTTAGTCAAAACACACATCAGTATTTTCTGTCCTTTATAAGTGATAATGGCATTTGCCACCAGTGGAGTGTGCTTTGTGCAGATTTTAAAATGCAGTCCTGAGAGTCTACGGTGTTAAAAGCCCTTTAATTTCTACTTGACTACTGTGGGGACAAGAGTGACTTTATTTTTTTAAAATGCTAATCTGCCTCGCTAACTTCAAATCTGGGAATGGCTCCCCAATGTCTAGCTGCTGTACTCCTCGTAGGTAGGAACACCTATTCACTATCGGTTTTGCTTCTCCTCCCAAACAACCCTTGCGACTGTCACAGGGTCACCGACTGTGGTTCCAGCAGTTTTCTCTTAGCCATCTACACATTCCTTCCAGAATGTGTATGCTTTTTCCCCAAGATATAATCCCTGGGACTGGGGGGGTCGTGGTGCAGAGATCTACCCATCTCATGGCCACTCAAGACCAGACTTCTATCTGTAAGTCCCCCTAATAAATCATAAACTGGGTTTGTTTGCCTTATTCCTTGGTTTCTTGGCTCTTCCAACATTTGGGGGGCATCACTTTGCACATATGTTCCTTTCATGGGACAAATACTTCCAAGCTTTGTAATTCTGCCACCCTGTGCTTATGATTAGAAGAAGGCAGGTATAAGCTAAATACTCTCCCACACCCTCTTTCATACATATTTTTACCCCATGTGTGCAGTTCGGGGTAAAATAGTTCAAGGAGTGTGGGAAAATGCAATAAAGTGAAGGGTTAACTGCCAATTAAAAAAAAAAACACCCATCTACCCTTTTCTTAAAGTTTTTTAAGGCTTCAACAATTTGTTAGTATTTTAAGAATTATTGTAAACCTATTGTCTGTCTCTACTGGAGTGAGATCTTTATTGTGTTTTTTGTTTGTTTGTATTTTGAGACAGTCTCTCACTCTGTCCCTCTGGGTAGACCGTCGTGGCATCAGCAGAACTCTTGGGCTCAATCAATTCTCTTATCTCAGCTTCCTGAGTAGCTGGGTCTATATGAACCCACAACACCCGGTAGTTTTTCCATTTTTAGTCGAGACAGGGGTCTTGCTCTTGCTCAGGCTGGTCTCCAACTCCTGAGCTCAGACAATCCACCTGTCTTGGCCTCCCAGAGCATATTACTTTATTTGTGAGCACACAGTAGGTATTCAATAAATGCTTTTGCGAGAACGAAGGACTATAAAGAGACAACTATATTCCTCTTTTATCATAATTGGTGAAAACTATGAGTAGTGTTATTTTCACCCAGGACATTTAGGTAATAAAAGTTCAGTGTAAGATTTGATTTAGGCTCGGCCCCTGTAGCTCAGTGTGTAGGGTGCTGGCTGGTAGGTTTGAGCCCAGCCTGGGCCTGCTAAAGAACAATGACAACTGCAACCAAAAAAATAGCTGGGCATCGTGGCAGGAGCCTGTAGCCCCAGCTACTCGGGAGGCTTAGGCAACAGAATTGCTTAAGCCCAAGAGTTTGAGGTTGCTGTGAGCTATGACGCCATAGCTCTCTAATGAGGGTGACACAGTGAGACTCTGTCTCAAAAAAAAAAAAAAGAATTGATTTAAAGTAATGGAACATTTAAAGGTAGCCATTTAAAGGATTAAATCCAACCTAGGGTCTGCCCATGAATTTTTAAATATTGAGTGCTTACCTAGGAAGGTGGACATGAATATTTATGGATGAATTTCAGGTTCAAGGACATTTTCCATATAAGCTATTTAGGTTTAAATTAACTTAAAGAAAACACAATTATTTGTAGAAACAACCCATACACATTAAAAGCAATGATAATCCTCTTTAAACTTGCATTCTTAAAACTGTGCAAAATTGCTTGTAGTGTCCTCAAATGGGTGTCTGCGGCCAGCCGTACAGAAAACATCTGCTTAAACATTGGAGTAACCTGGTGGCGCGTCCCGCCGTTTGAGCTGGACGGAGCCCGACCTGGCCGGTCACGGCCGCGCTTCCAAACAGCTGGTCTGGATGTGGGAGACCTGCAGCACGGGCAGCAGCAGCTGGAAGGCGTCCTGCACGTAGGTCGTGCTGTTGCAGCCCTGTGAGAGGGAAGAGGAGGTCGGGGGGTTATTTTTGTAGTTTAATTCTGATGATTCTCTCCGTTTGATAATGTTCTCTCTCCTCCAACTCTTCCAATATTGTGTTATATTTTTCTCACCATATTGGTGCTTAAAGCACAACACAGCCTATTGGATGGAGCATGTCCAGCTTTTAATTATCTCCAACTAACAGAGAGGGAGAATTCATTGGAGGTGAGACAAACGATTCCTATAGACATCTGTGTGCCTGTTCATGGCCCAACAAGATCAGTCTCTATCTACCCTCTCCCCAGATCAACCTTGCTGCTCTGCAATTACACGAAAGCACAGCGTGAAGGATGTCGGCTTGTCCTAAACAAGAAGGGTCCATGCCAAGCTTTGGAGATATTACTGGGTAACTAACTATTCACGGGAAACCCCTGAGCACCGTCATGCTCCGTCGCATGGTTCCTTCTGCTCAGTTTGCACTGTTCACTAGTTTGTCAGCGTGTGCCACCCTAACAGACAGCATCAGAAAGGCTGTTGAAGGGAAAGGTAACGAAAACATATGAAAACTTCCACTGGGAAAATGACAAGAACTCTTGACCTTATATTAGCATTAATCTGCTAATGCCATTTGGGGCGGCCAGCACAGAGATTTCCTTGTGCCTCATTCAGCCTTTGCCTTCCAGGGTTTACTCTTAGCTGTGTCTGTCCGTCCAGGACCTTCTCCTGAGCGTCCTGGCCCTTCTGGTCGCCTCCATCGCATTGTGTGGCTGCATCTTAAACAGTAACCCTCAGTGCCACCACTTTGCTATCTTTGTACCTTGGTAGCTTTTCCTGAGATTAAGGTACAAGTCCCTGAAACATGGCTATAAATAGGTAGTTTTGTAATTTTCAAGTTTTGCAATTGACAGCTATTTCATAAAGCCAAAAACTGTGTATACATCACCCATGTTCAAACCTAGCTTGTTAATGCCTGTGGCTTCAGCTGGGTGCTGTGAGCCTACAGATAGGCCAGTTGCTTTTCTTTTAATTTCAGATTAATATGAGAGTACAAATGTTTAGATCACATTGTTTCCATTTCTAAGGTAAAGTTTAAGTTGTAGTTGAGCCCTTCACCCAGGAAGTTGCTGAATACCCTCACGTTTGATGGGCATTAGGTGAGATCCTGCCAATCACCCTCCCTCCTCCTCCCCTTCCCATCCCCCCTCCACTCCCCCTTGCCAGAATATGCTGGTGCTTTATCTTTAGTGTGGGTTTGTAGTTGTTTGTATATTGGTTTCATATTAGTATTGAGTACTTGGATACTTTTGTCTCCATTCTCGTGATACTTTACTAAGAAGAATTTGTTTCAACTCTATCCAGGTAAACACAAAAGATGTAAAGTCTCTATCTTTTCTAATGACTGAATAGAATTCCATGGTATACATATGCCACAGTTTGTTGATCCATTCATGGATTGATGGGCACTTGGGTTACTTCTACACCTTGGCAATTGTGAATTGAGCTGCAATAAACATTCTAGTGTCAATGTCCTCGTGGTAAAATGATTTTTGTTCTTCTGGGCACCTAGATCCCAAGTAATGGCATGTGGGATCATATGGAAAGTCCACTTTTAGTTCTGTGAGGGTTCTCTATATTTCTTTCCATAGAGGTTGCATTAGTTTGCAATCCCACCAGTGGTGCAAAAGTGTTCCCTTCTCTCCACATCCACGCAGATGTGGGATTTTGGGATGTAGGATAATCTCATGGGAGTTAGGTGAAATCTCAGAGTGGCTGAGACTTGCATTCTCTGATGATCAGGGATGATGAGCATTTTTTCACGTGTTGTTGGCTGTTCATCTGTCGTCTTCAGAGAAGTTTCTGCTTAAATCGGAATGGGAGAAGAAATGCCAGTTTCTTAAAGTTTGGCCTCTTGTGGAAGACTCTGGTCCACCAACCATCTACCCTCTCTCTGCAGGCAGAATACAGCGTGAATGCTGCGAGCATGCGCGGGCTTCCCGGGCCTCTTCTCTTCCCTGCCTTTACTGTTCCTGGCAAAGACACAGCAGGGTCCAGGAAGCCTCAGTTGTGTGCAACGGATGCCACAGAGTCCTGGTGAGTGTGCAGACCACACAGTAAGTGGTCACAGAGGAGGGTGCCCTTGTCACTTAACAGGGAAAGGCTAAACACTTTACTTGGCATTTTTGCCAGCTTGGAGCATAGACCCAGCTAAACCAAAGGATAGTGTGAAGCGGGGGTACCCTTTTTGATGAAAATCACCACTGAGCAATAATCCCTCATTGCAGCCAACAACCACAGTGTTAACATCTAGAGTCAAACTTGGCAGCAGAAATCAGCTTCTGCTGGGGGAAACAGCGACAGAAATAACCTGCAAGCTTAGCGTTTCTTTTTATAACCAGGAATTCTTGAAAATTAGGTATTGTTGCTTCACCAGAGGGTTTACAGCTGGTTGAGCTACATAGATGTACTCAAAAAAGACTGTTGATGATAAGATTTAGAATCACAATAACACCTACTGCCTGAGAGGAAGACAAAAAAAATGTAGTTCTAACATTTGCTTTGATTCAGAAGTACTTTCTCTCTGGGGGCCACTTACCTCTAAGAATACACTATTGATCAGGGGGTTAAGGACCTCGGCCTTCTTGTCACTCTGTGGAATCAAAAGTATGAAATCGACATATTAGAAGCTCATACTGCAAGCTTGCCACATAAAATGGAATATACTGGCTTTGCAGAGGGATCTCTTAGGAAGAGGAGAAATGGGATGCTTACTACAGACCAGGCTTTGTATTGGTGTTTCACCTGTATGGTCTCAGGTCATTTCTACAGAAATCTTAGGAGGTAGGTAGATATCACGATAATTTCAAGTTAAAGAAGAAAATAGGGATTTGAAAGGTTGGATAACTTGTTTGAGGTCACGTAATTTTGACATTTGGTTGATCATAGTTTTTTTATTTTTTTGCATTTTTATTATTCAAAACATTGCATAGACCACATTGGCTCATACCTATAAACCTAGCATTGTGGGAGGCCAAGGTAGGAGGATCCTTTGAGCTCAGGATTTCAAGACCAGCCTGAGCAATAGAGACTGCTATCTCTAGTAAACACAGAAAAACTAGCCGGACATTGTGGTGGGTGTCTATACTCCCAGCTACTGGGGAGGTTGAGGCAAGACAATCACTTGAGCGCAATAGTTTGAGGTTGCTGTGAGCTATGATGCCATACCACTCTACCCAAGGTGCAGAGTGAGACTATATCTCAAAAAAATATATATTGTAGGTAGCACCTGTGGCTCAAAGGGGGTAGGGCGCTGGCCCCATATACCAGAGGTGGCAGGTTCAAACACAGCCCTGGCCAAAAATTGCAAAAAAAAAAAAAAAGAAAAGAAAAAAATGTATATATATATATATATATATATATAGGTATTAAAATATCTATTTAGAGGACTGAGATTTCTTTTTTTCTTTTTCTTTTCTGTGCCTCCTCAAATTTTGCAGGCAAGTTAAGTCCCTTACTCATGTAACCTAGTCCAGGACCTGGGTTAGTCTTTTTTTCTTTCTCCTTTTTTTTTTCTTTTCTTCCTTTTTTTGGTAGCCTTCGGTAGTGGGCTGTGGCATCATATCTCACAGCAACCTCAAACTCTTGGGCTCGAGAGATCTTCTTGCCTCAGCCTGCTAAGGAGGTGGGACTATAGGCATCCAGCAGAACACCCAGCTATTTTTTTAGAGACGGGTCTCTCTTTTGCTCAGGCTGGTCTCGATCTCCTGAGCTCAGGCAATCCACCCACCTGGGCCTCCCAGAGTGCCAGGATTATAGGTGTGAGCCACAGCACCTAGCCTTCTTTTTTCCTTTAAAAGCAAGCAAAGATATTTAGTTATAGGGACTCTTCTAGAAGAGAAGCAAAATTAAAACATTCTTAACTATAACTTGCAAACAGGTCTGCAGATCCAAATTTGAAAACACAAATACATATGAAGCACAGAGCATGGTATAAAGTATGTGCTTAAAAAGTTAAAGCTAGTGTTACTGTCATTATCCCTATATATAGTATTGGCCTATCAATCGAGAATATTCTCTGTCTAAAATGTTCAATCTACTCTTAGACCATAAATGATTGGAGAGAGAGAGTGCTCATATTAGGCTCGGTTCTCTTACTTTACCTGGAAGAGTTTATTGGAAGCAAAAGTATGTAAATTTAAAAATCTTCCCACAGAAACCTATATTCATGGGCATTCCTCTGTTGAGGGTGGAGAAATGTCTTACTGGGGAAACCACAATGGAGTCTTG
Organism: Arctocebus calabarensis; assembly: GCA_963573935.1. Taxonomy (NCBI): domain Eukaryota; kingdom Metazoa; phylum Chordata; class Mammalia; order Primates; family Lorisidae; genus Arctocebus; species Arctocebus calabarensis. The sequence continues at coordinate 7,580 of CAUYON010199765.1, forward strand.
GGAAAAAACTCTTTAAAATCCCAGTCATTTTAGTAAGTAACCACAAAATCCATTATGGTATTTGCTTTCATGTTTATTTGATTATCAATAAACCTCTAAAATATAATCAAAATGAAGGCAATAAAATGACATTGGATTTCAGAATCAATGAGATGTGCAAGCGATTTAAATGGAGCCTGGAGAGCAATGTGCTCATTAACTCCAAGTTATGAATAATGGCTGTGTTAGAGAAGTGGAAGGATGACTTGATGTAAATGATTCACAGCATCAGAGGCATTGTTGTGGTAGGATGACATTTCAGCAAACTCTATTTTAAATTCAGCTTTTTCTTCTCTGAAATGATAACTGTGTATTCTTGATCTTGTGCATACAAACATCTGTGCACGTGGGTGGATATGTATGTGTATAAATATAAGTTCAAGTACACGCCCATCTGCTAGAGCCTTGCTGCATCAGCGGATCTGGAACATGGTCATCACCTGAGAACTCATGAGAACAGCCACATCTCAGTTCTCATCCCAGACCTGAAAACCTGCATTTTAAGATCTCCAGGTGACTGGCTCGCATGTTAAGGTTTGAGAAGCACCGGCTGGAATGTGATATATAAAAAGGAATGTGAAGAGTATGCTCTAATGTATGGGAACTGATTTTTAACATGAATCAAATAAAATATAACATACACACACACCCCTGAAGACACACACACACTCAACCCCAGACAATCACAGAGAACCAAATAGCTGGTTATCTGTCTGACGGATCCGAGAGGCAGCCAACTGGTTGCTGAAAGATCAGTTGAGTGACATGGGTGTATCACGTCACCCCTCTGGGCCTTAGTTTCTTCACCTACTAACTGTGGAAAGAAAGTACAAGAGAGCCCTGGGAAGCAGGGTTGCCAAGGTGAAGACCTCACACCTCTCTGCAAATCTAGCATTTACACCCGAGTCCATGGATATTGGCTGACTTGGACAGCACTGAGCACACAAGTGGATTTATCCAGATGTTCATATCAATGAGCTTTCACCTCCCTGTCACTCTATTTGTGTGCTATCAAGTTCTATTGCTGAAGACCTAAAATCAGACAAACAGACTGGGCGTGGTGGCTCACGCCTGTAATCCTAGCACTCTGGGAGGCTGAGGCAGGGGAGATTGCTTGAGCTTGGGTGTTCAAGACCAGCCTGAGCAAAAGCAAGACCCCTCCATCTCTACTAAAAATAGAAAAATTGAGGAAAAAGGATGGCTTTAGCCCAAGAGTTGGAAGTTGCTGTGAGCTGTGACACCACAGCACTCTACCCAGGGCAACAGCTTGAGACTCTGTCTATAAAATAAAATGAAATAAAAAATACTAAAATTAGATAAACATACAAGCTGCTGTTTTATAAAATAGGAGAAGCAAACTGGATTTCTTTCTTTCTTTTTTTTTTCAGATTAATATGAGGGTACAAACAATTAGGTTACAATGTTTGCATTTGTTAGGCAAGGTCTCTGTTGCAGTTGTGTCAAATCAGATTTCTTGACAGCACAGTAGGTGGTGTATATCTCATCCCTTATTGGCTGAGCCACTTATAGAAGTGTGGGGGACAGACACCTTTTGGGGTGACAGTTAGGCCCATAATCATTTCCTGCTTCTTTTGAGAACAGCTTTTGGTCTAAGGAGGGGGAGCGGGGACACCACAGCAGCCAGGTAGGTCTGTGAGATGTGACCCTGTCCCTATCTGCTGCTGAGTGATAACTGAGGGGGACATCTGATCCATACTGACGGGCTCTTCAAACCTTCTTATCCAGGGCTCTGAATGGAGACACACAGGGTCTGGCAATTGCTGTTACTGAGTCACATTAATAGCCGCATTATAGACAGAGGGTGCATGAGCTCCGGTGCTGGGTTCCCACAGCTGCTCATGCGCCTACTCTGCCTTTCAGAAAGCTTCTCTTCTGTCTAAATTGTTTGGAACTTGTTTCTGTGGCTTCCTGTTACAGGTTGAATTGTGTCCCCCAATAAGATACACCAAAGTCCTACCCCCCAGTGCCTAAGACTGTGACCTTATTTGGAGAGAAGATTGTTGCAGTGTAGTTAGTTAGGATGAGGGCCTGCGGTCACACCCTAACCCAATAGGACAGGTGTCCTTAAAGAGGGAAACTTGGACACAGACACACAGGAAGGGAGGATGATGTGAAGGTGCAGGGAGGAAATAGTCATGTAAAGACACAGGAGAGACCCAAGTTTTTCAGCCACAGCCAAGGAATGCCTGGGGATTACCAGACGCAGGAAGAACCCAGGAAGAGGCTTCGCAGGGAGCACAGCCCTGCCTACACCTTGACTGTAGACATCTAGTCTCCAGAACTGAGAGAGAATCAATTTCTGTTGTTTAAGCCACACAGGGAGTGTCTCAGCAACCCGAGGAAACTAATTCCTTGCAACTAACAAACACCCTAACTCAAACAGCAACTAAAACCTGCTGTTTCTCACTGAAGGAATCATCAGACTTTGCATCTAGGGCTTTAGAAGGAAAAATAGGAAGGTTAAAAAGGAATGTTTTCCACCTGTCTTTTCTGGGATCACTAAGGTGGAGCTATGCAATGTGACGATTTCTTTCTTTCTTTCTTTTTTGTTGAGACAGGGTCCCACCCTATGCCCTGAGCAGAGTGCAGTGGCATCATAGCTCACTGCAACCTCAGACTCAGGGCTGTGGGCATCCTCCTGTCTCAGCCTCCGGAAGCTGCTGGGATTACAGGTGCTTGCCTCAGCACCTGACTGTGTTTTTCTTTTTTTTAGGATTAGGGGTCTCACTCAAGCTCAGGCAAGTCTCCAACTCCTGAGCTCAAGCAATTCTCCCTCCTCAGCCTCCCACAGTTTCTGGGACTACCGCGCTGGCTAATGTGCTGATTTCTAAAGAAAACAGCTAGAAGCCACACCTCCAAACGAAGGCTGAGTCTTTCAAAGTTGTTGCCCTGAGAATAGAAACACTTAAGCCAATTGGTAACATTTTTCTTTGGATTACAGTTGAAATGAGACAATAAAAACCAAGAAACTTTTTGTCTGGCTAAAATAGGCTTTAGGGCAACAGTGAATGAAAATATTCCGAATTTATTATTTCAGGCTGGGTGCAGGGTGAAGCTTGGTGCTCATGTCTGTAATCTCAGCACTCTGGGAGGCCAAGGTGACTGGATCACCTGAGCTGAGGAGTTTGAGGCCAGCCTGAGAAGAGCCAGGCCCTATCTCTACTACAAATAGAAAAACCAGCCGGGGGTTGTGGCAGGCCCCTGTAGTTCCAGTTACTGAGGTGGCTGAGGCAAGAGGATCTCTTGAGCTCAAGAATTTGAGGTTGCTGTGAGCTATGACACCATAGACTCTCCCCAGGGCGACAGAGTGAGACCATGACACCATAGACTCTCCCCAGGGTGACAGAGTGAGACCGTCTCAAAAGAAATTATAATTATTTTAATAAGTATTCCTGAATATTTTACATATATGTATATATTCCCATGTACGTATTTATCTGTAATGGAAAGAACCTTCACCTGCCATTTAAAAAAAAGAAAGAAAATGAGGCCCACTGCGGTTTGAAAACTCAGCCTATATCTTGGATGTCTGAGCCAGCAGATTCAGGGCCAGACCCCCGTCAGAGGAGGCCCCTCAGCCGCCCAAAGGAGCCCTAGGTCTGGCTTCGCTCACAGCAGTGTGGCTTGTTCTGCGGAGCTACTGAAGAAGGCCCTCCATCCTCCTACTTCCCTTAAAACAGGGGGGAAAAAATCAATATTGTAATCTTACCCCAACCGTGGTTAAGGAATTTGTAAACTTCTTTGCTAAGGAGGCCACTTCATTGCACATTGCAGTAGTTAATCTGGAACAAGAAAAAAGAGGTTTGGAGGTTTTCAATAAGATAAAATAATTTTGCTGGCATGACCATTGCTAATACTACAGGGTTAAGTTTCAAAGAGACGCCGTGGTGCTGGAAGCTCTGTACAGAAACGTGCACTCAGACAGTTTTGCTTAACAATCTTCCATGATTCACAATCATGGTTCCATCTAATCCTGGTTTTCTCTCCATGCTTAATTAAGGAATAATCATCTAACTCACTTGACCTCTTTTTAGAATCAAAATCAAGTGCAGGAAAATACCAGGCTGGCGCTCCACATGGACAGAGGTATAAACTCTGGCCAGATGGCTTTTCTCCAGCTTTTTGGTAATTCAGAAATAATAATGAACATGTACTGATGCACGATGGTAAGCATTTTGCTATATGTAATCATATTTAATACTCATAGTGACCTTATGGGTAATGTTCTCATTATATACAGATGGAAAAACTGACATTTAAAAAGGTTAAGTAACCCGTTTAGGACACTCAGTGGTGAGCAGCAGAGTGGGATTCAATTCAGGTGTCTCTTGATATTTTGATTATTCCTTTATCAGATGCCTCAAAGTTAAGATCCTGTAGAATATGTTTTTATGATTTATATCAAAATTTCAAGTTTACTCTGTACTTTTAGGACTTTACCCCAAGAAAAGAAGGTATGATGGATGCAAATATTTAACCAAAACAATATTTCTCCTAACATTATGGCTGACAAAAATTGAAAAAAATCTTATTACCTAATAATGTGGGTATTATCTGATATTTATCTAACAATTAGTATATATGACTGTTATAAATAGTCTAATAACCCCATATTAAGAATCTTTTTTTTGAGACAGAGCCCACTTTGTCACTCTTGGTACAGGGCTGTGGTGTCTTGGTACAGGGCTGTGGTGTCTCACAGCAATCTCAAACTCTTGGGCTCAAGTGATCCTCTTGCCTCAGCCTCCGAAGTAGCCGGGACTACAGGCACCTGCCACATAAGGAATTGTTAGAAGTAGGCTCGGCACCTGTAGCTCAGTGGCTAGGGAGCCAGCCACAAACACCCAGGCTGGTGGGTTCGAACCTGGCCGGGGCCTGCCAAACAACAATTACAACAATAACAATGACGATGACAAAAATAGCCAGGCATTGTGGCGGGCACCTGTAGTCCCAGCTACTCAGGAAGTTAAGGCAAGAGAATCGCTTAACTCCAAGAGTTTGAGGTTGCTGTGAGCTGTGACATCATTGCACTCTACTGAGGGTGAGATACTGAGACTCTGTCTCAAAAAAAAAAAAAAAAGAAAGAAATAAAGAAAGAAAAAAAAGAAGTTGTTAAAAGTAGTAGTAAAACACCAAAGCTGAGGATATGGCTATTTAGCAATTGATTTTATAAGATGAATTGTTGGAAGAAATCTCAAGGCCCTTTTACCTTTAATATTTTTGTTTACGATCTTAAGTATTTACATTTTAGGTGTTAAATCATTAGGTGTTTATCATTTTTATTGTTTCTTAATAGAATTCATTGTCTTTAGTTTTTCTTAGCTATGATTAAAATTACTTTTAAATGTAGACTACAAGTGATTGTTACCCCATCAATGACTATTAAACTTTAGTTTTATATAAAAAAAAAAAAAGTAGAAGTAAAGTCAATAGAGTTAAATTCTGTTTTGGTAAATAGGGGCCCTATCTAACCTACATTTAGGTTTGATGACCCATATCCATCCATCTATCCATCCGTTCTTCCATCCACCAAAAACTTGTCTGCAGGAGGGGTTGAGACAGAGCCATTCTCTGTTCTTGGGCAGGTGGATGGAGAGACCTCTGTCGTACACAGACCAGTCAGGGGATTGGTGCAGCTTGGGAAGGTTGGGACACAGAGGAACTAAGAGTAAGGTCTTCCTGTCCCGTCCACACTCAGGGCCTTAGGAGTTCCAGCCTTCCCCTTTCCAGTCAGCACTGCCAAGATAGTGCCCAGAGATTGTCCTCAATATTCCAAACTTTCCCTATTTTTACCTTTGCTCTTCCTTCTATGTGTTAAGTAAGGACATATTCTTAATATTACAAGGGGGTATTTTATGGTTCTTATATTTGATTTTTCTATGCTTAGATATGAAAATCTAGATTAGATGACAAATGAGGAAAATTGCCATGAGTATAAAAATACTAAAAAGACCTTTAGCCAAGGAGGCCTTCCCCTAGCAAGCTACTCCTCAACCTATAATGCCAAAGGCAGTAATAGGCAAAGACTAGTTCCCTAGCAAAGTGAATGAGCATGCTGAGACGTGGAGACAGTCCCTGTATATTTCTAGGGGCTCTTATTTTTGCTCCTCTGTTTGTCTAATTCCAGGAGGGTACTTGGACCTGTGCTAATTTTCTACATTATAAAATTCAATCATGCACATAAAGGTTAAGAGCTTTTTCTTCAGCTCCACACCAACTATTTTCATGTATAAATATTCACTAGATCTTATATACATATTTATATATACACGTATTTTTCACTCAGTATACTACTAATAATAGCTACTGTTTCTCAAAGAACATAATATATGACGCCACATATGTACACACATGCAATCCATGGTAACCATCACACCAGAGTTCAGACCCAGAGCTGGTGTAAGTCCCTAGGAACAGCCAAGTACGTCCATCTACTCCTGCGAGGCTCGCTGAGACGTTCCATTAGCACTTCCTTTCTCTGTTGGTGTAGTGTGTTGAACATGTAATTGTCCTCAAAAGTCTGTACTTCCAAGACTTTGCTCTATTAAAATAAATGATTTTGTGCCTCTGTCTCTGGAATGATTTAGGGTTTCTTCCCTTAAATCTTTTCATAAAGAGTTTTTAGAAATAATTCCTAGTTAATTATTCTTTTTCTTATTAACATAATGGACTTCTTGAAGGAGCCCTTCTCTTCTTAAGATGATCACAGAACAATGAAAGATCTGAAAACCGGATCTTTAATGGCCTGTTGTGTACAAGTGTGTAACTGAATTGCACATGCATATATAAAATTGGAAAATTAAGCATTAAACATAACATTTATCAGAAACAAAATAACATGGGCCAGGTGCGGTGGCTCATGCCTGCAATCCTAGCACTCTGGGAGGCCAAGGAGAGTGGATTGCTTGAGCTCGGGAGTTCGAGACCAGTTTGAGCAAGAGTGAGACTCTGTTTCTAAAAATAGCTGGGTGTTGTGGTGGGCACCTGTAGTCCCAGCTACTCAGGAGGCTGAGGCAAGAGGATCACTTGACCCTCAAGAGTTTGAGGTTGCTGTGAGCTGTGATACCATTGCACTCTACTGAGAGAGGCAAAGTGAGACTGTCTTAAAAAAAAAGAGAGAGAGAGAAAGAAAATAACATTTATTTACTTTATCAGAACTTTTGCTTGGTCCTGAGCTGGTTTTTCTTCTTCTTGTCCGTGAAGAATTAATTCTGCTACTTTATGAAGCTGCTCAATACAGCGGGCTGTTACTTCTGCCAGACTTTCAATGGACAACATGTATACTTCCTGAAATAAATAAATACAAGGAAGAAAATTAGTCACTGAGACGATTCTTTTTAAAAATGCTATAATATTAAAAACTGTAGAATTCTTTTTTTGTTGTTGTTGAGACAGAGTCTCACTCTCCTGCCCTGGACAGAGTGCTTCATAGCTCATGGTAACCTCAAACTCTTGGGTTTGAGCAGTCCTCCTGCCTCAGCCTCAACAGTAGCTGGTACTATAGGCGTGTCCACCATGCCTGGCTAGTTTTAATATTTTTAGTAGAGATGGGGTCCTGCACTTGCTTTGGCTGGTCTCAAATTCCTGAGCTCAAGGAATCCACCTGCTGGGGCTCCCAGAATGCTAGGAGTACAGGTGTGAACCACTGTACCCAGCCAATGATAGAATTCTTAAAAAACAAAAAAACAAATGTAACATGGAAAAGTTGACCTGAAGATTATGGGCACATCTAAGATTTTTGTAAGCAGAATGGTTCTATGAAATGGAAGTTTTGCTGGGTCTCCAGGGATGTGCCAAAGCTATTCACAGCTGCGTCCCCAATACTTAGAGCTATGCGGGGCACACACAGACAGGCACCAGAGAAGGTATGTGGCGGGGGAGGCTGAATGAATATACCTCAAGGGACATTTTTCCTTAGACTCATCTAATCTGAAAAGTTACTTCCATTAAAATTAAAATTCAATGCAAGATGAAGTTATTGCAAACTCCTTTTTTGAACACAGAAAGGATGTAAATTATGACCACATAAATTTATTAAAGCACAGAATAAAAGCTGTAGCAATGAAATTTTTTAAAACAAGTTTCAATTACTTCATTAGTTATGAGGCATAAAGACATTTGATAGTAACACATTTGCATATAAGATGGAAAGCCACCCTACAGATAAATCAACTATGTTCTTAAAGATCCTTTTTTCCCTTTAAATTACAATTGTAAAGCTATGAAGAAAAGCTGTGCTACGCCACAAATTGCCTCGGCACAGAGAAATTTCTGTGTTTATCACATTTTACTCATATTTCTAAAATATGCAACAGGGTACAAATGAAAAAGAAATGACCTCTCCTCGCTTAAAATTGGGCTGCTGATAAAATGAACATAATATTATTGTCCTGTAGGTGGATAATCTAGAATAAATTTACCTCTACAGTCTTAGTTTTCTTTTCTTCCTTTTTGTCTTCTTCGAGACCTTCAGGCTTCTCTTCTTTTTCTTCCTTCTTGGTTTCCTCCTCTGAATCTTTTGCCACATCTACTGACACCATAGTTTGATCTTCCACCACCCAGTCGTGAGCCTTCTTCATGGCCTGCAAAGGCCCCAACCAAACAACACCTTTAGTGTGCAAATACGGAAACTAAGTAATTCCAACCCCATGACTAGAAACAGGTTTCTCTAAAGGTTCAAGGATAGATCGCTGGATGTTTGAAGGGTGAAGTGGCAATTCCTCAAGCCCCTTAAAAGATAACCTTGATGTTGATTTCTGGCAAATACAAAGTAGGAAAAGGAGACAGAATAGAAAGAAAGAAAGCATGGGGAGAACACTGCCCGGACCTGAGGATTTTAAAAAAGTATCTTAAAAGGATGTTTGGATGAGGAGAAAAATGACAGGGGAGGCCGAGGCGGGTGGATTGTCTGAGCTCAAGAGTTTGCGCCAGCCTGAGAAAGAGTGAGACACAGTCTGTAAAAAAAGCCAGGCATTGTGGTGGGTGCCAGTAGTCCCAGCTACTTAGGAGGCTGAGGCAAGAAGATTGCTTGAGCCTAGGAATTTGAGTTTGTTGTGAGTTATGATTCTATGGCACTCTACCCAGGGCAACAAAGTAAGACTGTGCCTAAAAATATATAAATAGATAAATGAATAAAATAAAAATGACAGTCACGCTGAAAAATCTGTAGTATATATTTCACTTTTCATGACTAACTATAAAAGAATAAGAATACTTTAAAATATATATACATATAGGTTAGAAATTGAGCCAGGGCCACGGCTAAAGCCAACTTCCTTATATGTCTCATGAAGCTCTTAATGTTTCATGAACCTAATAGTACATCATGCTGGGAGGGTGAAGGATGGCAATGCACTTTTTGATTCATGGCAGGTGTTCCAACCTCCAGGGGGAGAAGGGAGGGCTGTTGGGAAGAGCAGGTGCTGTGCTGTGGCCAGTTTCATCTGACATGAGCACAGGGGAGAAACCTATCTTTTCAACCATGGCTGAATTAAGCAAGCAGAAGAAACCACCTTTCCTGTTATTACCTCCATTTTGGAAAGACTCACCTACATTTTCCCCTTATAGGTTAAGCTGTTTATTTAAGTAAAAATTGTTTCTGAGCTTATGCTAAACTTCTCACTTTGAAGCATAAACGTCAAAGTTTAATATGTCAGAGTGTTGAACAGCAAGTTACCAGCAAAAAGATCTGGGGAGGAAAAAATCCCCCCAAAATTGTCCTTGGTGTGTTCTTTTTTAGGGGCAATGGTTTAACTGTAACTATGGAAATAAGCCAGTGGAATCATGGAGCCACCACACGCCCCCTCTGAGCAATGGCAGGGGCTGCTCGGAGATGAATGAGGCAATTTCCCACTGTGTTCAAGTCTCTGACCTGGCAGAGCCGGTGGCCCCTATCGGAGATAAAGAAATCACTCACATCACCACCTCACTGCTCCCCTCTGCCCTTTTCTTTCCCACCTCGATAAGTGAATGTGTGTATAAACCACGGCTCTCAAAAAATAAGAAAGGAGTAAAAACAGAGAGCGAGGGAATGGAAACATATCGTAGTGTTTTATGTAATTAATGATCAATTTCTTTTAAGAAACTTCACAGCAAGACCTTGTACGATCTTGAAAAACACACTGGTATTGTTAGAGGAACCCAGAGGGTAAGGCTGGAAGGCTCTTTCCAGGTGGGAGGAAATGTGTGGTTAACCTGGTTAATGTGACTGTCTCTGCCGAATCTCAGCATTTCTCTTTACAAGGGGGACGGGTGGGGCCTTGGAATTTGGAAAAGCTCTTTGGTGATTCTGTCCCCCTCTTCCATCCCCTGTCCTGGTGATAACCACTGCTCTGACATAACATTCGATTTTGCCACGAAAAGGTGGATGACATGTTCAAGGGCACAGGCAGTTATTAGTAAAATTACAACTAACATGCAGGTCTCAGTCTCTAGCTGGTTCTCACATTACATTACGTTGCCTCTTCAAATCGTAAGTACTGACCTTGAACTTCCCTCCCCCACAACGTGCCATAGGGGATTTTTCCCATTTCAGTTGGATCTCTAGAATTTTATAGTGGAGAACACCCCCTTGCCTGCACCCTTTTTTGTTGCAAACAAAAACTCAGAATCAAACGTGCCGACCTTATTGAGTTTGTCAGGTGTGGCCGCGACATGTAATTCAAAGAGAAGCTCTGTAAGCATGCTAGCAAATTCTTCTCCCTTTTCTTCTAAGCCTAGAAATAGAACATGACAGAAGTAAGAAGCACGATTGAGTTTTCATCCTTCAAAATGTGGCAGCTGCCCCAACTTTACAGCCTGAAGTCAGGGCAGACAAAGGGGAGGCTGGAGTAGCCCACCCGCCAGCTGCAGGGCAAAGACGGATCTCTCCCATCTGTGAGCGGGGCAGTGAGGCAGCACCGGAGACCTTGCTGCCAGCAGCTCCCAGGACGCCCCCAGGAGGGTGGGGAGGGACCTCGCCCCATCTTGTTCACAGCCATAGGTGGTCAACTGCTATGTGTTGAATGAATGACGCAACAGACAACGTATGACCCATCTCAGGGTTAAGAGGCCTGGGACAGCAGCGTATTTATGTCTTAGATCATCTGCAACCCTGAAACCCTGACGCCACCCAAAGCGTCCCCCCCTCGTCTGCAGAGGTACAGCATTGAGCACACAGAATTAGTCTTAACCATCGCTCTGCGGAAATTCCCCAAGGTTCCTAGGATACCTGTCAGCTTCGACAATCTCTTTCTTTTTTTGAAAGTGAGTCTCACTCTGTTCCCCCAGACTAGAGTGCTGTGGCGTCTCTAACTCTTGGGTTCAAGAAATCCCCTTGCCTCAGCTTCCCAAGTAGTTGGGATTACAGGCACCAGTTGAGACCCTAGGCTAGTTTTTCTATTTTTAGTAGAGACGGGGTCTCACTCTTGCTCAAGCTGGTCTCCAACTCCTGAGCTCAGGCAATCCCCCAGCCTTAGCCTCCCAGAGTGCTGGGAATGCAGGCGTGAGCCACCTGCTTCTATAACATTTCTTAACGATCTGCCTTCCCTTCACACTGAAAACTACCAAGGGACAGAGATAGTATTTGTTTTGCTTGTTCCTGAATGTGGAACATCTAACACAGTACCTGGAGCATGAAAAGTGCTAAAATGAATATTCACCGAATAAATGATTTATTAATAAGTTACCTAACATATAATAATACATTAATTATATATAACAGATATTATACATGATATATCAACATGTGCCGTAAAATAAAAAAATAGTGTCATTAGTGGACAAAAAAGAGAATTTTAAAAGCTGCAAATCTAATTTCTCTCATTTTTATCTACAAGGCAATGTCATTTGAAAAGTTTCTGATAGGTGCTAAGAAGCTGATTCCACAACGGGCTTACTACCAGTTTGGGAGAAAATAAAAACATCACTGATCTGGCCTGTTAACATGATCTCAAGCCCTCCAAGAAGAAAATATTCTGTGTCAGGCCAGCAGGGAAGGCAGTACCTTCCGGGAACTGCAAGCCATGTGAGAAAGACTGTCTCTAACACCTGTCTGGATAAGCTATTTTCTGTTTTGTACACAAAATAGTTAATTAGCAGCTCATGAAGACAGCCAGGGTAGCTTGCAGGGCTTGGTTCAAGACATGGCTTAGATCAGTATATTATTGCCTATAATTCACATATTCTCATGAAGGAGCCAGAGCAATTATTAAAATCAGATCAATTAAAATAGATATATGAAGCACATCTGTGAAGGTTTCTGGAGAAGGAGAAGACGAGGAAAGGAAGAGAGGTGGCGGAGGTCTAGAAAGTGTAAATAAAAGAGTGGTGGTCTGAGTATTTGTGCCGCAGTTTACCCATTGAGACCTAACCACCTGTGTGACGCTACTAAGAGGTGAGGCTTTGGGGAGGTGCTCAGATCACAAGGCTGGAGCCCTTGTGCATGGGATTAGTACCTCAGTAAAAAGCTCATGGTGCTAGCTGGCCCCATGTGTGGACCAGAGGGCAGGGAGCCTCCTTAGGTATGGAATCTGCCAGCACTTTGATCTTGGACTTTCCAGTCTCTGGAACTGTGAGAAATAAATTTTTGTTGTTTATAAGCCACCCAGTCTATGGGATTTTGATATGGAAGCCTGAAAGGACTGTGATGGGAGAGAGGGTAAGCATGTGGCGTTGGAGTGATGACGGGGGGGAGCTGTGGTGAGCCTTGAGATGCAGGGGGTACAAGGTGGGCAGGGGAAGAGAGCCTTCCAGCAGCGATACAGGGGAGCAAAGTCCAGGGGAGTGTGGCCAGCGGTTCAGGGAGCAGCAAGGATGCCCCAGCGGCTCAGGGAGTGAGGGGGTGCGTGTGCGTCTCTCGGAGGGCGAGGGGGGCAGAGAGAGATGATTGTCTTTGCTCAAGATGAAACTGCAACTAGCAAATTATTTCAATCCGAAGAGGCAGCTGCTCTGAGGGGCCATTTGCTGCATTTAATCCAGTTCTTTGTGGGGCTTCCTGGAGGTGGTGAAGCCTGAACAGAACCTTCAAGAAGGAGAATGCATTAGTCACGCAAAGGGAGAGCTGGGGGGCTAGAGAGGGTCAGAGAAGGAGACTGAGAGGGGAGGGCTGTGAGGGAGTGACCTGGTGCCATCGGCAGCTGAGCAAGTGAGAGGGGCAGGACGTAGCTGGGCAGCACCGGCAAGGGCTCCCTCCAACCTTCCTCCGCTTCTCACTCTGCATGAGGCAGAAGAGCCCTGGACTGAGAACGTGTGGGTTCCCCCCAACCTCTGGGCCAGTCATGGGGTAAATTGAGAATAATAAAATCTACCTTTTTCTTCCGTAAAGTTGTTTTAAGGACCAATTGCTACAACAAATGGGAAAATGTTTTGTAAACATGAAAGTTTTATGTAAATAAATGACTGTGTGCTACATGGATATAAACACAGGGAGAGTAAAGATATGTGGATGGAAACGACACTAAATTGGGAGGAGGGACTTCGTGTAGCTCCAACTTTCAAAGGTGTTCTGCAAAACATACACCAATAGCTTTTAGCAAATGTTTTAGGGGAAAAAAATCATAGAGAAAAAAATGGAAGTAAATAAAAACAGATGATAATAAATGTTGCAACAAAGAATACCTGTTACTACAACTCTTGATCTGTGCGCATGGCCAGGAAGACCTTCACCAAGGCAATAAAAATAGAAAATGGCTTTTTAAAATCTCTTCTCAGCCACGGTAAATCAAATTAGAGACCTTTGGCAGTGTGATAAAATTATACTCCGCTGGAAAGACAAACATGCAAATCATTAGCTAACATTATTAACTGTAGATGAGAGTGGTATTAAATTGATCTAAAAATGACAGTTTATTACATTTTCTCGGAGTATCAAATAAATTATTTAGTTGTTGGGAGGCTTTTAGGAATACCAATGCTTACAAGAAAAATATTTGATGAAAATGCCGTTTTCTCCTAGAATTTTGCTCCTGGATTTTCTGCCCACCTCCACTGTTAAGATTCTCCTCTGTAGGGTAATCCCTTGACTTTTTTGGAGTTATAACACTCCATTGTAATTAAATTGATGTAACAACACTATTTCCTCTTTTCCCAGTTCTTCATTAAGTGTTTGAATGACATTCATTTATTAAATTAATTGAAATTAATAGTGTTTTGATAATCTAGAGATTCCCTTTGGGTAAATGGATATATTAGGGGAGATAATAAGGTTTTGTCACTTAAGGAGAGACAAATTCACCGTTTCTTAAAGCATGCTGTTTAACACTTCAGTTTTGTCTCCGTGTGTGTACCTGTGTGTGTGAGCTATTCACAAACACCAATTTATTAAAAGTTTACAATAAGACTGGTACAAAGAAGCTGAGGCAAGAGGATTGCGTGAGCCCAAGAGTTTGAAGTTGCTTCTGAACTGTGCCCCAGCCATGCTTTAGCCTACGGCAATAGAGTTAGACTGTCTCAAAGCAAACAAACAAATAAAAAAGAACTGGTATATATCACCTGTAGCAACATTTTCTATTTAATAGCACTGAATCAAGTTTGCTTTCTAAGGAATAGCACCAAGTGGGGATGTATTACTGCTTTAACTTGCACTGGCAACAATACTTCCTTGTTGCTAGGGGAGGATTTGAGATATTCTTCTTATCCTACGTGGCGTCCTTCATAGGACTAAGGTCTACCTCAAGCATCATGAGAGTTGAAGAATAAGAGCCTGATTCTTTTGGGGGATTCTTAGTCTGGGATAGGGGCATCTACTAATTCGTCTTGGGTCCACAAGGCAAGCTGCATGACTTTTGACAGCTAGTGTTTTAGTTTCTTCATTAGAAAAAAAAAAAAAGCCAAGGCTGTCATCCTTCACAACTTCTGCAGAAACATCCAAACCGCTCAAAAACATTATTCCCCAACTGTATCTTTGATACTGACCTCTTTCTATGCTTCCGTATAATTGATTCTTTTATTTTGATGCAATAAGCATAAATCTCATTAAGCTGAAAACACATAAGGCATTATGTGGGCTAAAGAGGGAAATGGTGTTTAAATGACAGTTGATGAATGCTTAGACTAATTTTACCCTGAGCATTGAGGGTCCAGCATTTGAACTCTTCGTGTTTGAACTTCAGTAAAAAGGTCTAACACACTTGGGCACAAAATACTGCCAGCAATTTATGAACACATATTATTATTACTTTGCACAGTAGGTAATAACAAGCAGAATAATAAATAAAAACCGCGATTCATTGCACCTTTGGTATTTTCCTGACTTTGTGTTAGCACTTTAAATAATAACAACAGCTAGCATTTTTGAGCAGTTTTGTGTGCCAGGCACTGTAATACATGTGTTTTACATATTATCTAACATATGAACAGCCCTTGGGAATACGTATCATTGTCTCCATTTTACAGCTTTAGATGCTTAGTTTTCAAAAAGGTTACATAACCTTTTTAAGGCCATACAGCTAAAAGAGTGGTGAAAATGTTTCAAATAGGATCCTTCCTGTGGTTCTAGGTGAGGCAGCCTTGTGTCTCTGATTGCTGGAGACTTCAGCACAATCTCCATGCAATAACTGTGGGCTGCGTTTGGCTGTGTCACCAGTAAGAAATCACTCTCCGTGTACAAAACAAAGGGTTAACTCTCACTCTCAATGGACAATCTAATCATTAAGCATGCCCAACTTTGGGAATAATTTTTCTCTTCTGTAGGAAGCTTTGCTTCTCATAAACCAGAACCTAGTCTTCTAGGGGTCAAGTTCATTATCTGGCTGGAAGATTACTGGGACGTGTGTACCTGGGTGTCACTTCAGTGACTGCCAAGCTGACATGTCACGTCCTGTTGTTGCACTGCAGAAAAATGGTGCAGCCTTTGTCAGAACCGTACTTTTTAGTAAAAGTGTAGGACACCAACTAATACACCCTAGCTACTACACATGTCAATTAAAAGGAATAAGAACAATTTGCAAAGAAATCATTGCAAAGGTTGCCCATCATCAACACGAATCACGTAAAACAACTTTCACAAGCAGATAAAAATTAGAACTAGGAGCAAAAACTGGTCATCAGCGCCCTGTTTAGCACACTGTGCTCTTGGCTAACTCAACCGTACACACTTCTTTTAAGTGCCTGTGATGTGCCAAGAATTGTGCAGAACAGCAAAGAAAAAACAGGCATTTCCTCCCAGTGAAAAAGAGGATTATAAATCAATGTGACCAGCCCCGGTAACAAGCGCAGATGCAAAGGGAAGCCCAGAGGGTGAACACTTGAATTAAATAACTCTGCCCTGCTAAAAGGGCTGTGTTTGTTAATAGCAGTTTTATCAGGATTATGCCAACCGATTGTCTTGCTTTTTAACTTATTTCCCTTTACCTTCTTCTTCTTGATTCTCTTCATTTTCTAATTCTTTGGCTGCAAAGATGTCTTTAATGGAAATTAGGTCATTTTTTAAGAGTTCCAGCTTCTCTCCATCAAGCGATGCTAAAAATGACTGAACCTGAAAAAAGAAATAGGTCAGCATAACTGTCATCTTTTCTTCTCATTAATGACGTTTACATACAGCTGTCCCCACTCTTCCCCAGGATAGAGGTGACTGTGTGTGGGAGGGAACGCTGGCTCGAATCCTGGCTTTCCTGCGCTAACTTTATTGCATTAACTGTGCAATCTGGGCAAGGTACACAAGCTCTCTGGGTTTTCTTATTTTTACAGCAAGATCCTTTGTGGGGCAAATGAGACAAAGAATATGAAATACATTGCACAAGTGCACACAGTAG
>CAUYON010199769.1:0-12148 GCA_963573935.1 Arctocebus calabarensis
GTGAGCATTTCTTCATGTGTCTGTAGGCCATGCGCCTGTCGTCTTTAGAGAAGTTTCTCTTCAAGTCCTTTTCCCACCCTGAGATGGGATCACTTACCCTTTTGTTGCCAATACGCTTAAGTTCTCTGTGTATTTTGGTTAGATTTTTTTTTTTTAGAGACAGATTCTTTCTTTATCGCCTTTGGTAGAGTGCCGTGGCATCACAGCTCCTGTAACTCCTGGGCTTAGACTCTTCTCTTGCCTAAGTCTCCTGAGTAGCTGGGACTATAGACGCCCACCACAATGCTAGACTATTTTTTGTTGCAGTTAGGCCGGGGCAGAGTTCGAATCGGCCACCCCTCCATATATGGGGCAGGTGCCCTGCATACTGTGTCACAGGCACCACCCTTCTAAAGATTGTTTAAAAATATTTTTAGTCAATATTGGAAGTTCTCAAAGATTTTTCATAATATATAATTTCATGTGCATCAATCTCGCAAACTTTTATGTGCCTGTGTGATTATGCTTCTAATGACAGTATCAGTAATATAAAAAGCCTCCATATGATGTGTTAGAAAGAAGTCCATATAATATTAACTCGTTTATTAATATACCAATTATTTACTGATAATCCTTAGGAGATAATCAGTGGGGATGAGTTAACATTTATGTTTAACTTAATTTGATGTTTTAAAATATCATTACCATTATATGCCAATATATTACCATTATATACCATTTCTGAGAAAATGCTTTACTTTTATTTGCTTATTCTGTTCTATAACTTCTGACTCCATATAAATTACAACATTGTTATGGTATTTTTAAAACACACATTAGCTTATTAAATCAAAACCAACTGAAAACATATTTTAGATGGGTAATAAAAATGGTAATACATATATCCAGATATATAAATTGGAAATATAACATTTTAGTTCATTTTAGTTTATTTATGATGTTTAGTTAAAGTGAGTGTTTCGGGTGTGAACTAATTATGCTTGATATTAAACAAAAACATAAAGTGACATTTAAAATTGCCCTTTAAAATCCTTAAATGTTTCTTGGTTGCTTCTATGTTCCATACCTGCCTAAACATAGTTATGTCACAATGAAAACTAAAAGAAAATTCATCTAATTAAGTGTGAAATCCTAATCTAAAAACATCAAATTCTGTTAATACCTATAAAAATAGTAGCTAACATAAACATTTCTAATTGGTACTTGGGGTAAATTGTGAGGTTTGCGGCATAGGCAAAGTTGTTATTAAATAACAATGCCTAAAGGCAATGCCAGTTTAACAGCTTTACTTCTAGAATATGATTTATATATCCAAATTAGACTTCTGGCTTTACTCTTTAAAAAATTGTATATTGGTTTACATGTATATCGAATAATCCCTTCTTTTTCTATACAAATATACATTTCTCCAATTCTGTATATAGCTACATATTTGATCCTATCTACATAGCAGTGCTGTATAAAAATTGTACATTTATTTAATTTTGTTTTATATTTATTCAAAATATTTTTAACTTAAATACGTTTAATACAAATCATAACTTAAATTTTTATCACAGGATTATTTAAGAATATATTTCCTATGGTAATTTAATAATATTTTTCTCCTCTTTTTCATTGTTGGTTATGCATTTTATTTCTTAATCTTCATCCATTTATTTCTCGATACGTATAGCACTTGAATTATGGCCAAGATACTGTATAAGATTTTCTATCTAGAAAAGTGACTGGTATAAAGTATGCATTTATATAAATAGCTAAGTAAGTATTTTAGTTTCTTACTATTATTGTAATGAATTTCCACAACATTACTGGCTTAAAATAACACAAAGTTATTATCTTATGGCTCTGGGAGTCACAAATTAGAAATGAATGAGACAGGGCTAAAATGCAGGTGTTGGCATATGTTATTCTCAGAGCTGAGGTGAAGAATCCTTTTCCTTGCATTTTCTAGCGTATAGGAGTTTCCTGCATGCATTTGCTAATGGCCCCTTCTTAGCCTTCAGGGCCTCCTGTGCAGCAGCTTGAAATGGTTCTCTCCCCCTCTTTTCCTTGCTTTCACTCTCCTTTTGCTTTCTCACTCTGTTTCTCTCTGATCTCTGCTTCCACAGTTCAAAGGCCTCTGTGACATCACTGCCACCCTCTTTTCCTTATAAGGACCCTTGTGATCACAATAGGGGCGATGATTCAGAATTGTCTTCCCACCTCCTCTTAAGATCATTATCTTAATTATATCTGCAGTGTCCTTTTGTTCATGTAAATCAACCTATTCCCAGGTTCCCAGGATTACAAAGAATTTAAAGTGAGTATCTTGGAGGTTGGGGTTGAGGGGAGGTTACTCTGCCTGCCACAGGTGATATATCTGCATTTCTGTTGCAGGATCTTTTTAATTGTGCATGTGTATGTATGGAATGGAAGAAAAAGTGCCTCAATGTTCTATTTTCGGATTACAACGTAATCCCTGTACATATTAAAATCACTTACTGCTAAATTCTCACAAATCTCTCTTTTAAAGTAAATTTCTTCATACTCTAAAAATTAAACACATTTTGGTTTTGTATTATCAGCATAGATAAATCTCAGTACATTTGAAGAACACATTTTTATTATGGAATACAAAAAAAAAAGCACATACGCTTAAACGTGCATTATAATGAACTTTTAAAATTGAACACTCATGTAAACACCACAAAAGGCAAAAAATCCAACCCTACCAGTAATCTAGAATCCCGGGAATGCCCCTTCCAGGGTAAAACATTAGGCATGGGCACTACCCTAACTTCTTTTAATTACTTCTTCAATAATTCTTGCCCCTTATACATACATTCTTAGTCAATATAGTCACATCTGGTATTCTAACATAGGTCAAATTGTATTCTCTTTACTTTGATTATTCTTGTTTTTTTAAGCTCAAGTTGTATCTTTAAGATTCATCCATCTTTTTGTGACGCTCATGTATGAATACTTCGATTTTGACTAGCATTCCACCAATTTAATTTATAATGCAGTTGTTCTAGACTCTAACATTAAGAAGAACCAGCTGAAATAACAAGATAAAATTATAACAACAATAAAGACGTTATTCTGAATTGATCAGATATGATGTGGTAAACTCCTTGACCTGTCTCACTACATCCTCACATAGGTTCTAAGCCAATCTGAAGCAGTGGCCATAACAGACATAGTGATACTGTCTCTGGCAAAGGAAATGGGTAAATGTGTCAGTTCTGTTCTGTCCCTCAAAATTTCTGCCCAGAACTTACATAGTTCACTTCCACTCCTAATTCATTAGCCAAGGTAAGTCAAATGCCCATACCTGATTTCACAGAGGCAGGGAAATATAATCATGCTGTGTGCCTGGAGGAAAAAGACCTGCAAATATATGTGAACTGTACTAATAAGTTCAAAAACTGTAGCATTAATTAGTCATCAAATATTCAATTCACTATCCTTCGTATCCACCAAACATATGCACCCCTCCCTGATGTTACCATTTAAAAACAAGGAAAAAACTTTAATTATAGAATCATACCCACAGTCCAAGATACTAGAAAGATGTGCAGTATTTTCTTCATTGGTACATAATCTAAAATTGTTGCTACTTCAATCCAGACCCTCTCCTCGTCTGAAGACTCAATGTATTTGAAAACATGCTCATTGCCCCACGTCCCTAACCTAACATTTAGTGGCAGAAAAGGAACAGGATGTTCATAGGAAAACCACTCTACCAGAAAGGGAAAGAAGTTGGGATTTACTGGTATCCATACACAACTCATACACGTGTTAATTCTGAAGTAACACTGGGTAAATTTCGTGAACACTTGTAACATTAGTGGTGGAAATGTTCCTAGCTTAGCTGTTATTTCTAATTCCTTGATTTTTCTCCTTGCCAAAGCATTTCTGTGGGTCTTATTTTAACTCCTTGGTGGTCTTTTCTTTTATATTTGCTTCTTATCTACATCTGAAGAAAATAATGGAGACCAGATTATGTATGTATCTTCATGGGTTCTGCTCGGCTTTGTCAGACTAGTTTTATCTGTAGGCATTAAAGAGCCTAATAAGCTATTAAACCTTGAAGATCTATAGGCTATTTAGTCCTGGAAAATGTTTTCTTTTATAATATAATATAAATAATTTTAATTCTAGGTTGTTTTTTAAACATTTGTATTCCAATTTTTTATATACTAATAGAAAGTGATGTATTGACCTTAGATAAAGGGCAATAGAACCTCCGTAGTTGACCACTTCCTTTAGTTGACCGAATTTTCATAGACTGGACTTGTATCAAATGTATGCAGTGGAAGTTCTTTATGTTGACCCCCTCTGTATATTGACCAATTTGTTACAGTTGCTTAGGTGGTCAACTTAGACAGGTTCTACTACAAATATATCTTTGGTTTATATCTTCCATTCCACTTCTTGCCAAATAAATTTGGTAAGATGCACCTTTGTGGCTTTAAAGAGAAAACCAAAATTTTAATCCATTTTCTCCTGTGACATTTTGTCCGATAGAAAGGAGAGTAGGTGCCAAATACAGTATATTATTTGTGGTTTTCCTCTGGAACTCCTTGCTAAAGTTGCATTTATTGATAGTGGATGTGATAGTCTTTCCTTTCATTCCATCCTCACTGCAAGGCTGACTTTGATTGACCTTATCACTCAACGCCCTTCTCAAACAATTTCTTCTACTAACTATGCAAGTTCTTGCAACACTTGCAGCCTTGCTATTCCTTATTATTTCTTCATGATAACTCACTAAATGTTTTCTGGTCTCATCCCATTCTTTCGATATCTTGCCAAATCAAACTAATAGGAACCACGCTATTTTTTTCCAGTCTTTTCCACTGGAACTCCACGTTCATTAGTTAAATAGATTTGTCCTCTAAGTTATTATAGGTGACAGTTGTACCAAATAGTTCACCACATACACAATGGATTGATTCCATCTTTTCAGCTCCTCCAGTGCGTTTCTTTCCTACACACCACTGGGCCCCTGTGTCAGAGACACCTGTATTTAAAAAAAAAATTGTTATGACACATGTAACACTTGACTTCTGGGTGCCAATTTCTGACGTGAAGACTATGTTATGCTGGAGCTACAATCAATCTTCAAGTCCTAGAGACTTAACAAGCGATATTGATTTAATGCTCTCGTTACATATCGGTCATGACTTGGCTAGGACTTTTATTTTCTTTTAAAATCTGGTCCTAGACTCTTTAAACAGACCCTGTGACATTGTAGGTCACTATAGTGGAGGAAAAATAAAGGAGGTGAAACATCTTCCCTGTTTCTTATCATTTTATTCTGATACAGGCCGCTACCCTTTGCATGTAAATATCTAGATGAAGTCATATATCCATCTAAAGTCAGAGGAAATGGGAATGCAATCCAGCCATGTTTTAGAATGAAAACCATCAGTGGACAATACTTTAAAATACCACAAATGATAACAGAATTTAAAAAATCACATAGTTCTGTCTAAATACGTGATACTAACAATCTGAATTGAACTCTTCCCATTTCCTCTCTTTGTCATCCCCTTTTCCCAAAAGAAGGGGAAGTCACTTCCATTGACTTCCTTCTTGTTCTCAAATGCAAAGCAAAATTAAAGTCAGCTGTTCCAGAAATTAAATTGTGAATGTCAATAGGTAAAAGATAGTTTCTCTTTTCTAAAGACACAACAGTGGTAAACAGTTACCAAAAAATGTACAGTTTTCAGAAATTCTGTAGCTTACTATAATTATTCTCATCTAAGATTTTGGAGCATAGCATTTTCAAGAGATAAAATATATCAAAAAATTTAGATTTGGAAGGAGGTCAAAAGTTTTTACCTCTTTATAGGATGTTTACATACTTCTGTTGAATGAATACTACTGAAATGAGTTTGGGTTCCATATTAACCAAATCCATGTTAGATATCTCATAATCATCTGTGTAGCTGATGGTGTATCAGGAGTCATTATGAGAAATTATTCAGAACCTTGGATGACATGGTAAACTATCAACCTCATCAGATATTGTTTCCCTAAATTTAAATGGCTAGTTATTTAAAAATAATTTTCAAGTAATATCTAAGGCAAATATATTTTGTACTCTACAGCCATTTCTAAAATGTCTTGGCAATAGTAATGAAAAATATAATTTTACTTTTGTGTAAATTTTTTTAATGCCTAATGGAAAAAGCTGTTTCTTCGGACTTGACGTGTATGTCTATCTTTTCTTTACTGAGCACTTGTTCACAGTGTAAATAGGTAACATTGATGAGGTGAGTGATATGTGCCAGTTTAGTTCTTCATGGTCTTTACCCCCCTTTATTACTGTACCTATCATTATTTCCATATATTATTTTGTGTAATATTACTTTTTTTTCTGTTTTCCTATATGTAGAGAAATTTACTCCCAGACTTAAAATGTTGCCATCACTATTTTCAGTGTTCTTAAAGTATTCTTAAGTCTATTGTCATGGTATAAGCAATTGCATTATTAAATAGACAACAAAAATGAAAAATGCAATTAACCAGTTGAGATCGCTGTAAACATGTTATAAGGTGTGTTGGACACACATTACCTATATCATACAATTTACAAATTAGAAAAATACACTACTGGTATTATGCTAAATAATGACTACCTATGTGATAAAAATTGTATTAATAGAAATAATTTACATATTAGAATTTCTAAAGGAAGACATTTATTTCATGATAA
Source organism: Arctocebus calabarensis (assembly GCA_963573935.1). Classification (NCBI taxonomy): domain Eukaryota; kingdom Metazoa; phylum Chordata; class Mammalia; order Primates; family Lorisidae; genus Arctocebus; species Arctocebus calabarensis. The sequence goes on from CAUYON010199769.1 coordinate 6,710, forward strand.
AGTATACAAGTTAAAAATGTTACTATTTAAAAATGTCTATAAAATGTTCTAAATCCATTGAGAGACTATTGTAGCATTCAACATGGCTAAGGAAACATATTGACTTTTAAAAAATTATATAAAATTTAAAGCAATATTATAAACAGAAATTGGCCCATATTTGCCACCAAGATTCTCCATTAGGTGACTGATTTTCACGGTGACATAATATATGTTGGTTGTTTTAATAATGAAAAATATCACTGATAATTAAAACCTAATTTTATAACTAAGCAATTTAATACCAAAAAGATGCTTGACCATGGATATAACATTTTGGAAGACAACTTAAGAAGTTAAAATCCCTCCATAGTGTAGTCATTGTAGTATTTCTTTTCATATACTTTCACCATTTTCTTCATGCTAGGATATTTTAACAATAAAGAATAATTATATAATGCAGCCAGATGAATGGTGCTCTCTCAATAGTTACCCAAATCCTAAATCCCTGGACTAAATCTTTCCTTATTTTTTAGAGGAAAAAAATTAATTGAATTAATGTTCTTGATGTAAAGTCATTGAATTAATGTTCTCGATGTAAAGTCATTGAATTAATGTTCTTGATGTAAAGAAAGAACCTTGAATTCTCTGGGCGGGTGGGGGGGAACTTTAAATCCAATGAAAATGTCTTTATAAGGAAAAGGCAGAGAGTTATGAAGAGGCACTATCACCACAGAGAGAAAACAGTGGTGACACAGCCTGAAATGAAGGTGTGCTGAGATCTGCCAGGAACTGCGTACAAGGCAAGGAACAGATCCCGCCCCACGACCCAGATCAGCCCCCTGAAAGAGGGGCTGTGGCTCTGATAAATTTTAGGTTTCCAGCATCCAGAACTGTGAGAAAACACATTACAGTTGTTTTAAGCCACCAGGTTTGTGGTAATTTTTCATGGAAGGTTCAGAAAACTAATCCAGATGTGTTGATGTCTCTATTTCTGAGCACCTGTTTCTGGGGATTTAGCATGATTTTTCACAAATATGGATACATTTAGTTTTCTTTGTAGACTACAAGAAGGAAATTAATATACCAACTATGCAGAAAAATAATCTAATTGCAACAATCTACAAAAGTTTTATTTCACTTACTGTTTAGATTTTATGTGGGATAAATATTCAGATAGATTTTTTAAATTATTATCTTTAGAATATTTGATGCCCCCAAATAATTTTAAAGTATGTGTAAAGAAGTCTACATATAAATATACAAAAAAATGACTAAGGACATAGATTATGCATGTATATTTATAGAAAAATATGTGAAGAACCAATACCTGAATACACAGTTTTATGTGTCAAAATGTTAAAGTGAACTGTTTACATTTAATGGAAAACTGTACCTAGAAACCATTTGCTAACTACTCCTGGATTGATCCATATTTCTAGATATCTCAGAGAGCAAAAAAATGGAAATAATGTATTTGTGGAAGATGATAGAGAGAGGGGTAGATAACAAAATATATGTGCATGTAAACAGACATAGATATATATGTACATAGATTAATACATAGATAGACAAAGTAGATACAAAGACGGATGGATAGATAGAAAAACACACACACACACATACATATGATGAACAGACAGAATGAAGGAAATCAATGATTCACCTGACCGTTCAAATTCAGATTCAGCCTTTAAGGAGTTTTGCACAGTCTGTTCCTCTTACATATTGATCTCCTTTCTTCTAACTTAAAGTGATATTGGAAATAAATTAACATTTGTTTTATTCCATGATGCACAATATTACAAAGTCCATTTGTCTCATTACCTGCCAATATTATATAAGTAAAAGTAAAAATTTTAAATTATCAAAATATAAAAAGAATTATAATATTTTAAAACTATCATGACTAAATAGTGAATTAAAGACCTACACAGTGCAAACCACAGCATTGCTGAGAGCAAACATTATCTAAATGCAGATACACAGACGATGGTCATGGACTGGGAGATCCAACAATGTCTCCCAGAATGTGGAGATTCTTCTCAAATTGATTTATAAATACTATGTAATCGCAATCGCTCTCTCTCTTTCTCTCTTTGATTTGAGATTTTCATTCATGAGACACTTTTGATATATGAAAAAAGAAAATACTTTTCGGTTTAGACCAATTACATCTACTTCCCAATGCCCAACACACACCTCTGTCTTTTCTTCTTCCTTTTTCTTACATTTGTAGGTTTAATTACAGATGAAGAAGTAACTAGGCAATCTGAGACATCTCACTCGATGAAATGTGTAATCAGTAAATGAAATATTAGAAAATGCTCAGAAACATGGGGTAGAAATCAGTGACATTAGTGAAATTTAGCTAGTGAATGGTGGCGAAAGAAAAAATTATCATGGGGAACTGAAGAACTTTGCCATTGGTATGAACATCCTTGAAGCAATGTTACTCTTTACAAGAATGAATTCCTAATAGACTTTTAAATCAGTAGTGCAGTTTCCAACTTCATTTTATTTTATGATTGCTCTCCCAAATATATCATGATTGCTTATCATTTAAAAACAAGAAAACCTTTGACAGTGAGGAAGCAAAAGCAGAAGGGGAGGCTTTGAAGCTTAACATGAATTGCAAAGTATTTGAACACTCGGTTCATTCAATATAGCAAGAAAAACAAAAATAAGTTATATTATAATTACTTGCTTTTGATGATGTACAATATTTTCATCAGCATGACCATTACTTAGACGTTTTTAAATTGAATAATTTGAAAACGTATAAACTAATAACAACTTATGGAAGTTTATTGGAATCACTATTATGAAAACAATGTGCATATTTTTTCCTTTTCACACTGAGCAGTGTATCTTATAGAGATGTATTGATGAAAACATTAGTTACTATAACGGATGAATATACATCTGTTTTTATGTAATATACATCCATGTTTTTATGTAATATAAATTTTAGTTCTTGGTTGTTCTGAAGAATTTTAAGGCATTTTATAAATCAACATGCCACAAACAATAAGATGAAGCCAAAATAGAATTGGGTTATAGAAGATTATTGCAGAAGGAAAATACAGGTAATAAAATAGAGCTGACACAAGAGAATGTATAAATTAAAGCTGTACCCACAGGAGGTTTTTGATCTCCAGTATGCACGGCACAATTCAAAACACCGAGAACAGAAAGATGAATAAATAAGATGCTTTATTATAATCCGAGGATTTAACAGTCCTTCAGGAGAGCGAGGCAGTGAGTCAGGTGGCGTATGATACATTTAACAATAGCACTGTACTTGTACTTAAGGAACTTTGTAAAATATTGAAGAGTATGATTAAATTTGCCTGAGGGACAGAGACGGGCCAGTAAACTCTCAGGGAGCAGCTGGCATGCAGATAGCAAAGACAGCAATATATTTAAACAGTTCTGCTTAGAAACTTTCAGTATAGAGAATCCCATTTTTTAATATTTTCAAAGGTATCAATGAATAAAGTGAGGCTATGAATTGAATAATTTCTATCAAAAAATGCCGCTGTAAAATTTTAGAGCATGTGATTATATTAAATATTTATACTATTTTTACAGAACATAACATTGTTAAATATTATAATTCATACAAATATATGTTACAAAAATAATTATTGTTACAGGTATTATCACAGGCTTACTTTGCCTTTATTTAACATGCAGTGTCTTTTTGCCCTGAGTATAAAGTATCATGAAGGGAAAATGATCTTTCTGATAGGAATTTTGATTTGACTCTTAGTGCATGCTAATGTCGTCTGTGCTGATATTTTAATACTCTATATGGACTGAGATTACAGTAGAAGCTCCGTAGTTGAACACCCCACATTGGTCACCTCCTTCAGTTGACCTAATTTTCACAGAACATGCACCACATGTACTCATGAAGAGAGTTGGCCTAGCTCGTAGGCTGACCACCTCTGCATGTGGCCAGTTTGTTACAGATCCTTGGGTTCTCAATTTACAGAGGTCATACTGTGCCTGGAGGGTATATTAATCAGGGTTACCTAGAGAAACAGAACCAATATCAATGTAAGTATCTCAACAGGATTCTACATATAGATAACAGTATATATATTCAAAAATATATAAAATTATAAGATTTATAAGTATAATATATATTATAAAATAATATATGAACATGTTATAATTGTATATTAAATATGTATTTATAAAAGGAGATTATATCTCGAGGATGTATACATATATACAATAATGTATATATGATAATATTTATAGGATATATAATTATATATTATATCAATAGTATATCTTATAAAATATGTATGTATGTGTATAAATATATATTTACATATATATATATATTTTGTGTGTGTGTGTGGAGACAGGGTCTCACTCTATTGCCCTCAGTAGAGTGCTGTGGAGTCACAGCTCACAGCAACCTCCAGCTCTTGGGCTTAAGTGATCCTCTTGCCTCAGCCTCCCACGTAGGTGGAACCACAGGTGCCCACCACAGTGCCTGGCTAATTTTTGATGCAGTTCAGCCGGGCCGGGTTTGAACCTGCAGCCCTCGGTATATGGGGTCGACGCCCTACTCGCTCAGCCACAGGCACTGCCCAACATATATATTTTTTAAATGAAGAAAAAAGCATTTTTAAAATTGAAGAGTAGTATTAGCTTGTCTAAAAAACTTTAAATTTGGTTTCACACTTTCACAGCTTTGTCCACTGTCACATGTTATCAGAGTGACCATGTGAAACATTTGAACCTTTCTGGAAAAGCGTTCAGGCTTCTTTACCTCAATTTCATTTATTTTTATTTTTACATATACATGTGTTAATTAGGTTAATAAATATATATATTTGTTAACTACGAAATTTATCATGAGATAATAGATACATGTGTTAATTAAGTTAATAAGTATATCATTTATTAACTAGAAAGGTATCAATGATGAGATGTTAGCCCCACTGGTATGGAGCTGAGCAGCCCCGTGCTCTGCTGTGAGCGATCTGGGGACAAAGTGAGGCTGGGGGTGATTCAGAAGGTCTGTGAGTTGGAAAACGAGTGGCGTCAATTCGAGTCTGAATCTGAAGACCTGACGTCAGGAGCCCTGGGGCAGCCTGAAAGGGATGCTCTAGCTCAGGCAGTGAGGCAGAGAGAAGGCAGACCTTACCTTCCTCCTGTTGTATTTAAGTCCCCAACAGACTGTCCGATGCCCAATCATACTGGGGAGCCCATGCACTTCACTTATCACACCAACTGAAGTGTTAATCCTGTCCAGAAATACCCCGTTATAGATACTAACAGGAATTAAAAGAAACAAAAGTAACATTTGATCAGGTTTCTGGGCATCTTGTGTTCATTCAAGTTGACATGTAGGAAGAGCAGAGAGAGGGAAGGAGCGAGGGGGGTGGGGTCTTGGTGTGTGCCACACCTTTTGGGAGCAAAACACGATTGTAAGAG
>CAUYON010199776.1:0-20268 GCA_963573935.1 Arctocebus calabarensis
GGGGCGAGCACTACTGGCATCTGGGTGGGCACTCCAAGGCTTGGCATAGCTATGATCCAGAAAAACCAGGTCCAGCTCCCGTTCGTGTACTGAAAGCTGGAAAAGCAGTGACGTGCCCATGCGCCGAGCTGAAGTCTGGAAGTCCCTCTCCCCACCCCGGTGGGCCATGTCAGTGGAGGGCAGCAAGTCAGAGGATGGGTATGTGCATGCTCATCACCTGCAGTGAAATATTTCAATGTAAGTCAATTCTGGTATTTCAAACCTCTCCCCATCTAGACTATCTAATATAGCTTCCTTTTAAGACCTGCTATCATTCATATCAAGTATCGATCATACAGCAGACTTTTGCCCATGGTGGGCAAGATCCTAAGATCCCACACTACCATCAAAAAAGGCCGCGTATGGTGCTTGCTTCAGCACCACATATACTAAAATTGGAATGATACAGAGATGAGCTTGGCCCCTGCGCGAGGATATTCATGAAGCATTCCATTAAAAAAAAAAAAGGCCAGTTTGGGGGGGGGGAATCCTGTGCCTAGCACTCCGGGAGGCTGAGGCAGGAATTCCAGACCAGCCTGAGCAAGAGATTCTTTCTCTACTAAAAATTAAAAAATAAGCTGCGTGTGGTGGCAGGTGTCTGTAGTCCCAGCTACTGGGGAGGCTGAGGCAAGAGGATCCCTTGAGTCCAGGAGTTTGAGGTTGCTGTGAGCTATGATAACATGGCATTCTCCCAGGGCCACAGAGTAAGACTCTGTCTCAAAAAAAAGAAAAAGAAAAGAAAAGGTCGGCCTGGCGCCCATAGCTCAGTGCATAAGGGCGCCAGCCACATACTCTGAGGGTAGCACTTCAAGCCTGGCCCCGCCTACAGCCAAAAATAACCCGGTGGCTGTACTCCCAGCTCCTTGGGAGGCTGAGGCAAGAGAATCGCTTAAGCCTAAGAGTTTGAGGTTGCTACGAGCTGTGAAGCCACGGCACTCTACCCATAGAGCGAGACATAGTGAGACTCAGTCTCAAAAAAAAAAAAAAAAAAAAAAGGCCATGAGCTACTCCAAACTCAGTCTCTATAAAATGCACTAACTGGAAATTTGACTAAATGGTTCACAAAGACCTCAGGTGTGCAAACACTAAACCTGCTTGGGCAGCACCACAATTTTCTAGATAAGAGGGAAGGATTTTGGCAAACAACAGGAATCACTAAGGTGAATTCTTTTAAAAGTGAAGGTTCTCGCTCCACACCATTTTCTGAAGAGTGCGGGAAGAGAGCCACGGCAGCTCGAGAGTGAACATTCCTAAAGGAGAAAGGCAACATGAGCCCCAGGGACGCTAATCACAGCAAGGGCTTCATTTCCTTCAAGTTTCCCTTCCTGTGAAACAAAAGTTTTGCAACCATATTCTTCGTAACATTTAGCAGTTTATAAGCTATAAAAACGAAAGCGTCCGCCTCCCACGCCCCCCGGCAAAGTCCGTGATAAAATTATACACCCCAGGAAGCCTTTTCTACCTCACCCTAAGTGGAGGAGTCCCAGGCAAACTGCCTACTCCAGGGAAGTTCAGGGGTTCCCGCCACTGAACCTTAAAACGGCCCATCTAGGAGGCAGGGGTTGTGACTCGCGCTTTACTGACGAAGACGCTGGCTCAGAAGGTACGAAGTGAACTTGGCCAAGGTCACCGAGAGTTCGCCACCAGGTAGAGCCGCCTGGCCCCCGCCTCCCGCTCCGCCGGGCCGGGCTCGGCGTCCGCGTCACGGCGGCCCAAGCGCTGCCCCGGCCCGCCCCCGGCCCAACATGCCCGGGTGGCCCCGGCCGCCAGCTCCAGTCCCCTGTCCCCACATGTCCCGGAGCCCCAACGTCTTCGCCGAGGCCTCCGCCCGCTCTAACCGCGGCCTCGACCCCCACGGCCCGCCACCCCCTCACCGAAGCCGACCCTTCCCTCACCGCAGTACTCCGGTCGCGCGCTCGGCCCGGGCCAGACCTCTGTGCGCGTGCGCGTTACCGCCCCCACGCGCGGGCGCTCAGGGCACCGAGTAGAACCCGGAAGCGGATTAGTGCCTGGGAAGGGAGGGGCGGTGAGCGGTAAAGTCCGGAAAGGACGAAGCTCCAACAATTTCCTGGGGAAGAAGGACCAGAGAACGTCTGCCGGTCTCCAGGCAGAACGTCAGCACCGAAGCCTGGGGTTTCGTCTCCTGCATTTCAGCGGGGAAAGCGAGGGTGAAGGACGAAACTGGCTCCTGCCGCCCCAGTTCTTGTCGCCCCACTCCCCTTAGTCTTTGTCCTGTATGGGAGGTCGCGTACCACACTTTTCAACCTCCGCCATCGTAGGCCCTCTGCGTTCACTTACTAAGAATTTACTTTACAGGCTTGGCGTCCGAACTCAGTGGTTAGGGCGCCGGCCACACACACACACACACACCCACACCCACACACAGGGGCAGACGGGTTCCAACCCGGCCCGGGCCTGCTAAACTACAATGACTACTGCAACAACAACAAAAAAACAGCCGGGCGTTGTGGCAGGCGCCTGTAGTCCCAGCTACTTGGGAGGCTGAGGCAGGAGAATCGCTTAAGCCCAAGAGTTGGAGGTTGCTGTGAGCTGTGATGCTACAGCACTCTACTCAGGGGGACATAATGAGACTGTCTCAAAAAAAAAAAAAATTTACTTTCCAAATCACACCAAAAACTTTTTTTAATTTTTATAAAGACTTATAAATTAAAATTTTACTCCTTTTTTAAAAGATTATTTTTTTAGAGATAAAAGTCTCATTCTGTAGCTCAGGTTGGAGTGCAGTGGTGAGATCATAGTTCACTGTATCCTTAAACTCCTGGCCTCAAGCAGTCCTCCTACCTCATCCGCCCAAGTAGCTGGGACTGCAAGCACGTGCCACCACCCTGGCCAATTTTTTGTTTTAATTTTTTACAGCGGAGAGGGGCCACAGTGTCTCTTTCTTGCTCAGGCTGATCTTAAACTCCTGCCTTTAAGGGACCCTCTCAAAGGCCTTGGCCTCCCAAAGTGCTGGGATTACAGATGTGAGAACCGAGTTCAGCTAAAAGAGAAGAAACAGCCACAATAAAAGTTTTCTTTTTTTCTTTATATTTTGTGTATGTGAAACAGAGCCTCACTCTGTTGCCCTGGGTAGAGTTCTGTGGCAGCAGCCTAGCTCCCAGCAACCTCAAACTCTTGGGCTCAAGTGATCTTCTTGTCTAAGCCACACACCCCCACCCCACCCCGTAGCTGGAACTACAGGTGCATGCCACCATGCCTGGCTAGTTTCTTCTATTTTTAGTAGACATGGGGGTCTCATTCTTGCTCAGGCTGGTCTTGAACTCCAGAACTCAAGCAATCCACCTGACTCTGCCTCCCAGAGTGCTAAGATTATAGGCTCAAGCTACCATGCCCGGCCCAATGTTTTCTCTTCTCTTCTCTCTCTCTCTTTTATTTATTTATTTTTTCATTTTTCTTTTACTTTTCTTTTTTTTTTTTTTTTTTGAGGCAGAGCCTCAAGCTGTCACCCTGGGTAGAGTGCTGTGGCATCACAGCTCACAGCAACCCCCAATTCCTGGGCTCAAGCGAGTCTCTTGCCTCTGCCTCCCAAGTAGCTGGGACTACAGGCGCCCCCCACAATGCCCGGCCATTTTTTGGTTGCAGCCGTCCTTGTTGTTTGGCGGGCCCGCCAGCTTACCCTGTTGAGCCACAGGTTCTGAGCCATTATTTATTTATTGTTGAGACAGAGCCTCAAACTATTGCCCTGGGTAGAGTGCTGTGGCATCATAGCTCACAGCAACTTCCAACTCCTGGGCTTAAGTGATTCTCTTGCCTCAGCCTCCCAAGTAGCTGGGACTATAGGTGTCCACCACAATGCATGGCTATTTTTTTGGTTGTAGTTGTCATTCTTTGGCAGACCCGGGCTAGAGTTGAACCCTCCAGCTCTGGTGTATGTGGCTGGTGCCGTAGCCGTTTAAGCTACAGGCCCCAAGCCTGTTTTTCACCTATTTTAGCCTCATGGCCTTAGTGACTGAAGATTCCTATGAGGGTCCTGTGTACTACAGATTTGCTGTGATAGCAGAGTGGAGGCTGATAGGAACCAGGATAATTTATCACACATAAGCCCAGAGACTTACTGTTCTAGGATGTCCTGGGCATACCACATTTTGAATGGTCACACAAGAATGGAAATCCTAAAATTATTTGTGGCTGTGAGCAAGCTAGCTGTTAAAACCTGAGTGCTCTCTACACGACGTGCTTACCTAAGTCTTACCACTGTGCAGCCCCAGTGGAGGAATCGTATCTGAGCTAGTGCCAGGCAGATAGAAGGAAACATTTTTCAGAACTGTGAACTTTGGAGCAAAGATAGAAAAGAGATAACACTGCAGATGGAGGGTGATTTCTTTTCATGAGTTTTTAATTGTTGTTGTTTTATCACTAGATAAATCTAGTATTGAAAGAAGACTGTCAGCACTCTGCTACGGCCCGGCGCCCATGTGAGCAGCAGCAGGCTCCCCTGTGGACGCACTTGGGATGACAGCTGGGGCTCGGTCATCCACCCCCAGGAAGCTGTAGTTTCTTGCCTGGTGACTACCAAAGAACAAGCAGTGATTTCACATGGAAAAACAATACAAAAACTACATATTTGTAGGAAATCTGCCTTATTGGAGAAGTCACCCCTTCCCTTTTTCTTTGTAGAAGTGGAAGAGTGTTCTACTTGGCTCCCAGTCTGAATTTGATAAATAAATGTACCTTAGAGCTAGAATTATCAGTACAGTTATTCTTAAGAATAATTAAAAATACAACAAAGTGTGAGTGGCTCTTCACTCAGTTCACCAGAGCAATGTGTGAAATTTCATGTGTTTGCTGAAGTGTAAAAGTAAAGTCCATATCTCATCCAGGCAGTTTGATATTTAGGATAAATTTGTCTAAATCTGAGCACACATCTTCAAACAGCTCAGGAAGAAATAGCTGAAGAAGCAGCAAAAGATGGCTCCTGGAAGAAATTTTAAAGCCTTCAATTTGATCTAATATGGACACATGTTAATCTTCCATAAAATCTTTCATATTGCACTAATTTATTAAAACAGCTGTATATTGGATTTTGCAATTTAAAACTAACTGAGGCACAATGGACTTGTTTAAAATATTTTACTTGATTATATACATATATCCTTTCTAGAATTCACATGTAATCTGGAGTGAACTTTTGAATGGTCAAAAACTTGTGTTCATGTGAACCTTTGCATTATTTTTTACCTATTCATCTATACTTACAGATTTCCTCAGTAATATTTTGAGTTGCTGGTTGTTTGCTTTGGGTTGCACTTTTTTTATTGTGCATGCAGAATGTGCATTGATGCCTGTGACCTTAGGTTTTATTAAAGGCTAGGTTTATTTGGGCAGTATTAGAAAAAAGTATCATGAATCAAGAGGTACTCTTGAGAATTTTAATAGGGCCAAAACTCGGTTGGTGATCTAAAAGCTTGTTAATAATGTGGAGTTTCTACACAAAGTTAGTGAAAAATAAGTTTTGTTTTCTATTAGGAAAATGGGCAGCTCTCTCCAGCGTGATGTGTGTGTCTCATGTTAATCCTGACAGTTCTCCAAATAGCTAGTCATGCAGAATGCAGGCAGTTGACCTGACACCCCTCCAAGGAACGGTTCCTGTGTTGTATGTATATTTCTGGGTTTCTTTTACTTACCTGCTTGAATACTTGAAAAAACCCTTCGCCAATTTTAATCTTTTTATTTTAATCCTTTCACATAAAATAATCTGAACTCTCCAACAAATAACATAGACGCTCTTTGGCACTAATCTAATGTTAGTGTACTGATAAAAATAAGCAGAAACAAACTTGGTTTTCCTTTGACAAAGTAATGTAACTTTTACCTTATTTATCTGTATGAAATTCCAGCGGTTAATTTGAACATTTATTTACATGATGTTTATATTTTTAGTCTTTAATACAGTGTTTCTACCTCTCATTTGTAACTGCACGCATTATTCTTGAAACTTGGTGAAACTCCCTGAATTGTTATGTAATAACTTTCTTATTGTTACCTGTGCAAATACATATTAAGGTAAAATAAAACTGACCAAGTGTTTCTAGGGTTGGATCCACACGAAGTGGCTTGTCAACCAGATCCTTCCTCAGCAAGATCAGAGGCTTGATCCTTCACATCCTCTGTCCTGCCCCAGAACTAGATTCTCAGTGACCGTCGGGCTCCCGGACACGTCACTGATCACAGAGATGATTCCTGCCCTCCTTGTTGTCGGTGATTCTGTCATTTGTATAATTTTTTGAGTGTACAGTGCAGTTTCATTCATGTTCTCTCAGTTAGCACCCTGTATCTCAATTGTAGGTTTATTCTGTTCTCTCCTCTGCTCTCCTGCTCCCACTTTTTATTTACGTAGGATGAAACAGGTTCAGGGAGGGTTTAAGTGACTGGTCTGAAGTCAGGACCTAGGCAGGTGGCCAGGCCATGCTTTGTGACGTCCAAGTTCATTCTTCTTGCTCTTGTATAAAAAAGATCTTGGGGTAGATGGTGTGTGTGACCCAGTAAAGTCTTGATGACAGAGAAGAACAAACTATAAATTCGTAAGTAATTGTTCTGATTATACTTTAATTATCAAGGCTCATTGTTTAAGAGATTTTGCCTTGATTATAGCAATAATAAACAAATGCTTTATGTTTCTGTGAGTATTTTTTAATTTCATATTATGTATTTCATAAAGTAGAAATGAAATAGTTCACATGTTCATGGGTAGACAACTGCATTCAAGCCATAATCTGGAAATTACTGACCATATAAACATAAATAGAAGAATAATTAGTGGATTTGCTAGTTCCCTGGCTGTTTCTACTATAAGGATCTGCGGTAGCTGCACCCTGTGTGCACTGAGGGTATGTGCTGCTCAGACTCGCCCCTGCTCCCTTCCCTCCACCAGAGTCTCCTCCTCATTTATCAGAGCCTCTGAGAACACTTCCTTTGAGGGAGGAGCCAAAATGATATTTTCTTCACCTGAATCAGAGGAAACCACATCAGAAACGATCACCTAGAAAAGCCCTGCAAACAGGAAAAGCACGACAGTCGTCCCTGAAAATCACACCATGTGCTCAAGAGGTGAACTCAAACTGCTAAAGGATCAGTGGAAATTTGGTGATCGGCTACACAGGAGAAAGCAGTGGAGGCTGAGATCCTGCTGCCAGCGTCAGCCAGTGCAGAGCAGGGCAGTGGAGGGCTGTGCAGAGACACAGCCAGAGGCAAGGGCCCAGCCCCATAGAGCCCCTGGCATGTGTGGTCTTGAGTGAGGCTGTGTCTGGTGGCCTGTGCATGGAATTAGTCCATAAGGATTTTCCCTTTTCATAGAACCCCTCTTAGTCTAGGTCTTTTTGTTGTTGTTGTTTTTCTTTGCTTTTTTTTTTTTTTCTTTTTTTTGGGCAGTTTTTGGCTGGGGCTGGCTTTGAACCCACCACCTCCAGCATAGGGACTGGCGCCCTACTCCTTTAAGCTACGGGCGCCACCCTAAGCCTAGTTTTTAATATGCTGTAGGTATCGGGGTTTTTTAATCATAGGTGTCATCTTTTAAAGCTCTCCGGACATCTCCTGGAGTGGATCTGGAGCAGCAGAGGCTATAGCAGTGATTAAGTGCTAGGTACTAGGAGGGCCGCAGCTCAGCTGCCCGCCCCCCTTGGCTGAGCTCCCCACACACTCAGTGTGCAGAGTGGGCTCCCCTGGGACCGTCCTGCTCTTGGACACTTTGCCTCTATCATTAGGAAATGTGGCTTGAACTTGTTTATTAAAGACTGTTCTGTACCCCCTTTGAGGTTTCTGCAGCTAAATTTGGCAGTGTAGCTTAGTGACCTCCCTCACACTGAGGCTCCACGGGTGTGTAGCTGTGTCCGCAGGCAGCTTACCTCTTCCATTGTCAGATGGGAGAAGAGAATACATCTCAGAGCTGGGCTGAGAATGAAATAAGTTAGTGGATGTGAGCACCTGGCACGTGCTGGCACTGGCGGCTGTTGTGGGTGGTCACTCTGCAGCTCCTTGCCAGTCTTTTACTGCGGGAGGAGGTGAACAAGAATTTGTGTCTGTGTGGGCGATGCTGGGATTTAGGGCTTTCTGGAACCACATGTGCTGTGGCTGGACAGCTTCTGAAAGAACATGTTTCTGACATAAATGTCATTTTTCCTAGGTTACCCATGAGGTACCCTGGCTTCATGTCCTTTAAATTGCTCTTGTAGGGAGGTGCCTGTGGCTCAGTGAGGGCGCCAGCCCAATATACCAAGAGTAGTGAGTTCAAACCTGGCCTCGGCCAAACTGCTACAAAAAATAGCCAGGCATTGTGGCGGGTGCCTGTAGTCCCAGCTACTCTGGAGGCTGAGGTAGGAGAATCACCTAAGGAGGTTTCTGTGAGCTGTGACTCCATGGCACTCTACCACGGGCAATAAAGTGAGATTCTGTCTCTTTTGTTTTTTTAATTTTTATTTATTTATTTTTGAGACAGAGCCTCAAGCTGTCACCCTGGATAGAGTGCTGTGGCATCACAGCTCACAGCAACCTCCAGTTCCTGAGCTCAAGCGAGTCTCTTGCCTCTGCCTCCCAAGTAGCTGGGACTACAGGCGCCCGCCACAATGCCCGGCCATTTTTTGGTTGCAGCCATCATTGTTTGGCCGGCCCAGGCTGGATTCGAACTCACCAGCTCAGGTGTACGTGGCTGGCACCTTATCCCGTTGCGCCACAGGCGCCGCGCCGAGATTCTGTCTCTTAAAAAAAAAAAAAAAACTCTTGGTGAGGACAGGGAGGAGGAAAGGAGCCCATCTACAGTGGTAAAGACTGCACCTCCCTGCCTAGTGCATTCCCTTCTACAGAGCTCTTTTAGATGCAGCTGGTCTTTGCAAACCTTTGAGAAAAGAGGGGCCTCTCCCATTTTATGGATGAGAAAGCTGATCCCCCAAGAAAGGGAAGCATTTTCGCCCAAAGTCACACATAGAGCAATAAGGCAAGCTTTGAATCGAGACTTTTTAAACTCCAAATTCAGTGTGCCTGCCTCTCCATCACCCTTCCCTCATAGACACAGGCATCTCCAGTCAACTTTTCTGCCTCAGTTTCCGCTTTTGCAAACAATACAGCTTTGTGATTCGGGGAAAAGAGAAAGAAAGCAAAACCAAATAAAAGCAAGCAAACAAAAAACTCTCCAGCGTTACGTCTTCTGGGAGCATTGGGAACAGCTCAACTCTTCCTGACCCTGCTACTTTCCTAGCAGCTCATGCACCAGATGATCTCTCTGCCATGTCTACTGCAGCCCGCTAGTGCCAAAGGGTCTTCTTGTGTGCCTGGTACCCAGCCTTCGTTTCACCCACCAGTGCCCATTTTCCGGGTCCCTGGGTCCCCATCCTTCCTGAAATCCCTTCCCTGGGTGGGTCAGAGGTGGGAGGGAGACAGAGGGTGTCATAGCTCCAGAGATGGAAATGGCTGTCCTTAGCTCTGTCCAGGTGGGGCTCAAAATAGACGTCTTCAGAGAGAAAAACTGGGACACAGCTGGGCTGACGACCCAAAGCGCCAAACCAACGAAGAGATGCAGTGATGTCGGGTTGAGGGGACCTTAGAGCCCCTCTCCCCACCACTCTGCAGGTAACCCCTCCCTCCAGCCTAGCTGGAACCACCTTCCCCACCTACCTCGAAAGCCCTTCATCCTCTCAAGAAGGTAAACCCACTTTCACAGAAGCCAATCAATCCATTATCGTGGAAGAAATAATCACCTAGAAAGGGGTACCAAACCCTCTCTACCCAGACCTCCTATCATCCATCCCTTTGGCGTAAAAGCCCTAGAGCCTCTTTGATAAAAGGGCTCGCAGGTCCTCCTTTCAAGGAAAAAGGACTCACTTTCACCGCGCCTTCCCTTGTAGCCTTCCACTCTAACCGCCCCCGCCCCCCCCCCTCCGCTTCCCATAAAGGGAAACCTTGGATCGTCCCTCCCCGGAGCTGCCCTCACCTGGAGGAGGCGGCGGGCGGGTCAGGTTCCGTCCGAGCCCGCGATCCGGCTGCAGGCTCCGCGCGGTTGCCGGGGCTGCGCACTGACCGCCCGCGCTGCGGCGGAGCCCGGCCTGGCGGGGGCGGCAGGGGCTTGGGCCGCTCCTTCAGGCTCGGAGACGGCGAGCAAGACGATGGGGGACCGGACGGGTCGTGAGGGAAAGCGAAGGTCAGCTAAAGAGGGAGCCTAGCGAGCCGCAGAGGCGGGAGGAGAGGCAGTGGCGAGGCAGAAGGGGGAGAGGAGGGGAGTAGGGAGAGGGAGGGGCGCGCCAAGGAGGGGCAGCCGAGCAGCGGGGCTCAGGGGCACCGCACGGAGCCTGCGCCAAGCGCTGGACCCTTCCTCATCGGTGACCTCTGTTCTCTAGGCATCATTAATCCAAGTTAGCAGATGAGGAAAGTAAGGTGCCAAAGGGGAAACCGAGTCCCGAGGCAGAGGACAAACTAGCTGTGGGTCACTCTACAGACCAGCTTCCTCCCTGGTTTGGGGAAAGAGGGTTGCAAGTACACTGGAAGGTGAGATTTTGCCTGGGACAGATGTCCAGGCTGACCGGCCTTGGAAGAGGGTGTCTGAGAGAAGAGAGGATAAATGGGTCAATGTTGCCAGGGAAGGAAGAGCTTGAAATGACTTAGTTTTTCCCCCTCACCTGCAAATTGGAAAATGACCATAATCCCTTAGGAAAGACCAAGTCCACAGGCATCAGAGCATCAACTTGTGTCCTCCTGGGATGGAGATGAGTAAAGAGGAAAGGTCCTTGGGGCAGAATTGAATTTTCTGCTGGAAAGTTTGTGCCTGTGAGAAGGGAGAGGTTTCAGAAGGGCAAAGGGAGGGCTAGAAGGACCTCTGGAGAGAGAAACTGATACACTGCCTAGCTGGAGCCAGGTTAGCAGGAGTCCATCAGGGTGCCAGGGCACCATCTTCCCACCGTAACACTCACCAGAAGCCTGGCTTCCAGTGGCCTCCACTCTGGGGATGGATCCTATGACAGGAGCTAGGACTCCCTTCCTCTAAGCTGCTGTTCTTTCCCATTACAGCCTTAGAGGTGACCACCTGCCTGGCCCTGAGCAAATGCTGACTGAGCTCCACTCTCAGCTGCCAACAGTTGGGTGTCCCCCACCTGCCCCTGGTTGACTAAGGAGGCTTAGGTGGGTTCTAGTCTTTTTTTTTTGAGACAAGGTCTTTGTCACCCTTAGTGGAGTGCCCTAGTGTCATAGCTCACAGCAACCTCAAATTCTTGGGCTTAAGTGATTCTCTTGCCTCATCCTCCCAAGTAGCTGGGACTACAGGCACCCTCCATAATGCCTGGCTATTTTTTTAAGAGACAAGGTCTCGAACTCATGAGCTCAAGCAATCTACCTTTCTTGGCCTCCCAGAGTGCTAGGATTGCAGGCGTGAGCCATTGTGCCCAGCCTTGGGCTCTTGTCTTAAATCTGCCACAGACTTACTGTGCAGTCCCTGCATTTTTTTTTTTTTTTTTGCAGTTTTTTTTTTGGCCGTGGCTGGGTGCGAACCCACCATCTCTGGTATATGGGGCTGGCACCCCACTCACTGGTGCCACAGGGCTGGCACAGGGCTGGCATCCCACTCACTGGAGCCACAGGTGCTGCCTCCAGTCCCTGCATTTTTATTTATTTATTTTTTTGAGACAGAGCCTCAAGCTGTCACCCTGGATAGAGTGCCGTGGCATCACAGCTCACAGCAACCTCCAATTCCTGGGCTCAAGTGAGTCTCCTGCCTCCGCTTCCCAAGTAGCTGGGACTACAGGTGCTCACCACAACGCCTGGCCATTTTTTGCTTGCAGGTGTCGTTGTTTGGAGGGCCCCGGGGGCTGGATTCGAACCCACCAACTCAGATATACGTGGCTGGAGCCTTAACCCGCTGAGCCACAGGCGCCGAGCCAGTTTTTCTATTTCTAGTAGAGATAGGGTCTCACTCTTGTTCAGGCTGGTCTCCTAAGCTCAGACAATCCACTCACCTGGGTTTTCCAGAGTGCTAGGATTACAGGGGTGAGCCACCACACTGGACCTGACAACTTGACTTTGAAAAGAGACAACCATCCCCAGTTCCTCCTGCAGCTAAGCATTGCCAATGAGATATAAACAAAAGGGTGGTGCTTGTGTCTCAGTGAGGAGGGCGATGGCCCCATATACTGAGGGGGCCAGCCCTGGCCAAACTACAACAACAACAACAACAAAGATATAAACAGAAGTCACTGGGAAAGAAACTGCTTTTTTTTTTTTTTGCTCAGGAGGGGCTTTAAAGGACCCATCTCTGCTGGGAGGCCCACTCTTTTTGCCTTCTCTTCCTTCTTCGGGAATGTGCATATGAAGGCTGAAGCTTCCAGCCAGGAGACAACAATGAAGTATTTTAAGGTACAGTGTTAGGTAGGAAGCTGAGATGAAAGGGACCTTGACCTTGCCCTCAAGGAGCTGATCATTTAGTGGAGGCAGCAGGATGTGGACATAAAGAACCATCATAGGCAGAAAGAGGTCAGTGCCAGAAGAGAGCCACAGAGGGCTATTGGCTTGAGGAGGGAGAAATTCCAGCTTGGGAGTCTAGGGGATCAAGGAGACTGTCATGAAGGGGGCTAATTCTTTTTTTTGTGTTTCCTTCTTTCTTTTTTTTTTTTTTTTTGCAGTTTTGGTTGGGCTAGGGCCAGGTTTGAACCTGCCACCTCCAGTATATGGGGCCGATGCCCTACTCACTGATCCACAAGCGCCGCCCTGAAGGGGGCTATTTCTAAATAATGGTGAGACAGAGGTAGAAATGAAGTAGTGAGGGGGTGGGTGCGGCCAAAGGTAAGAATGTGAACAAAGGTGTGGGGGGTGGCAGAGCCGGGCATGGAGAGCACTGGGTTGAGGAGAGAAGGGTTTGTGGAGTGAAGCTGAGGCAGGTAAGGTGTGTGGGGCTTAAATGCTCAGCTAAGGAGCTTTTATCTTGCAGCAGAAGGGAAAGGAAGTGCATTCAGAGTATATTAAGATTACTCTGGTTGCAGTTTGAAAGGCAGGAGACAGAAGAGAAGAGAGGCAGGCAGATGGGGAGAGAATACTGTATGTATCTAGATGAATCTGAACTATGCAGGGGCATATGAAAGGAAAAGACAGATGGGAGAGGGACTGAAGAGAGAGACTTTCTGACAATGACACAGAGAGAGAGCACCCAACCTCACAATTTAATTAGCTTCTTGGTTTACCAGCAGATTATAGGGGAATTAGCAGAGCTCGGGAGTCTGGGGACCTTGCTGGGAGTTCAGGGGAAGTTAATGAGAAAGACAACAACATACCCCAGGGAGAAATGAAAGAGGAGGAATGTTAGTCAAGCAGAGATGCTGGCAGGAGAAACAGATGTCAGGGTGCTGAGTCCCTGCCTTCCTTGGAGATTGCAGCCCTCTAGGGGGACAGAGTTTAGGGCTCCTGGGTCAGACTTCTGGCCCCCATTGTCCCTAGTTCTAATTACTCTGAGCATGTGGTACAGGACCTTGGAGGAGGGAGGCTGGGAGTAGCTATGAGGACCAAGTTCCCAACTCTCTCTTGGCCCTTTTCTCAGCAGGGCTCAAAGGTCCCAAGACCAGCCCTCAGCAGAAGGCAGAATTAAATCCCCAGGTCCCTTCTGCAGATTAATAGGGACGTGACCTGCTCATGATCTGATATGGCAGACTGCTTTTTCCAAAGACGAAGACACTGTGACAATATCTCCTATCCCACTCATTCTTCTTACAATGTGACCTTATCACTTCCAGGGAAAAGGGAAGAGTTATTATAGGTCATAAAAGATGATGCTGGCTAGGCCCAGTGGCTCATGCCTATATTCCTAGTGCTTTAGGAATTACCGAGCCCAGTCAAATGTGGGGATTTAGATAGGAGATAGGTCAAGAAAAATATTGTTGAGAGGCCGGGCTTGGAGTGCTGTAATTCTAGCACTCTGGGAGGCTGAGGTGGGTGAACCTGTGGCCTGAGCTCACAGGTTCAAGACCAGCTTGAGCAAGAGTGAGATCCCGTCTCTAAAAATAGCCAGGTATTGTGGCAGGAGCATATAGTACCAGCTACTTGAAGGGCTAAGGCAAGAGAATTGCTTAAGTTGAGCTTTCTGTGAGCTATGATGCCAGAGCACTCTACTGACAGTAGACAAAAAAGAAAAGAAAAACATGGTTGAGTATGAACCTGAAGGATTTTAAGTACCAGGCTATGCCATCAAGACTTTATTCTGGAAGCCAGCAGATGCCAATCCTATCAGACCTAACTTCTTTCACAAGCATTTTGTAATGCCTCCTTTTGTATACTGAAACGAGATTCACACAGATTAGAATCTATTGACATATAACTTCAAAATATCAATAAAAGGCTGGGTGCAGTGGCTCACACCTAGCACTTCAGTAATCCTAGCACTCTGGGAGGCCAAGGCAGGTGGATTGCTTGAGCTCAGGAGTTCAAGACCAGCCTGACCAAAAGAGTGAGACCCTGTCTCTAAAAGTAGCTGAGTGTTGTGATGGGCGCTTCTGGTTGCAGCCACTGGGGAGGCTGAGGCAAGAGGGTTGGTTGAGTCCAAGAGACTGAGGTTGCTGTGAACTATAATGCCAATGCACTCTAATGAGGGTGACAAAGTGAAACTCTGTCTCAAAAAAAAAAAGAAGTCTCAGTGCCTGTGGCTCAATGGGCTAGGGTGCCAGCCACGTACACCTGAGCTGGCGGGTTCGAATCCAGCCCGGGCCTGCCAAACAACAATGACGGCTGCAACCAAAAAAAGGCCGGGCGTTGTGGCAGGCGCCTGTAGTCCCAGCTACTTGGGAGGTGGAGGCAGGAGACTCGCTTGAACCCAGGAATTGGAGGTTGCTGTGAGCAATGATGCCACAGCACTCTATCCAGGGTGACAGCTTGAGGCTCTGTCTCGAAAAAAAGAAAAAAATCAGGCTTAGGGTGGCAACTGTGGCTCAAAGGAGTATGGCACCAGCCCCATATGCTAGAGGTGGAGGGTTCAAATCCAGACCTGGCCAAAAACTGCAAAAAAAAAAAAAAAAAATCAGGCTCAGCACCTATAGGACAGTGGTTACGGCACCAGCCACCACATGCACCGAGG
Source organism: Arctocebus calabarensis (assembly GCA_963573935.1). NCBI lineage: Eukaryota > Metazoa > Chordata > Mammalia > Primates > Lorisidae > Arctocebus > Arctocebus calabarensis. The sequence goes on from CAUYON010199776.1 coordinate 15,089, forward strand.
GTGGCGGGTTCGAACTTCGCCTGGGCCAGCTAAACAAAAACAACTGCAACCAAAAAAAGGGGGGGGGCAGCACCTGTGGCTCATTGAGTAGGGCACTGGTCCCATATACTGAAGGTGGCAGGTTCAAACCCGGCCTCGGCCAAACTGCAAAACAGAAAAATAGCCAGGCATTGTGGCGGGCACCTGTAGTCCTGGCTACTCGGGAGGCTGTGGCAAGAGAATCACTTAAGCCCAAGAGTTGGAGGTTGCTGTGAGCTGTGACATGACAGCACTCTACGGAGAGCAACATAGTGAGACTCTGTCTCTAAAAAAAAAAATAGCTGGGTGTTGTGGTAGGTGCCTAGTCCCAGCTACTCGGGAGGCTGAGATAAGAGAATTGCTTAAGCCCAAGAGTTTGAGGTTGCTGTGAGCTGTGACACCAGAGCACTCTACGCAGGGTGACAACTTGAGACTCTGTCTCAAAAAAAATCAATATAATGCTCCTGTGTGATATAAAGTAGAAATAAAATGAAAGTAATTTAAACAAAATAATGTTTTTCATATATATTTTTTGTAGGCAAAGTCTTATTCTATTGCCCATGCTAGAATGCTGTGGCATCAGCTTACCTCACAACAACCTCAAACTCCTGGGTTCAAGCAGTTCTCCTGCCTCAGCCTCCTGAGTAGCGAGGACTGCAGGTGCTCATCCAGCTAGTTTTTCTATTTTTAGTACAGACAGGTTCTCACTCTTGCCAGGGTGGTCTCAAACTCCTGAGCTCCAGCTATCCTCCCTCTCCCACTTCCCAGCCTCCTAATAATTTGTTTTTCAATATGGAAATTCCTGCGTATTACTTACTAAAAGAAATAACAAAATAAAAGCTGGACGTTTATATGCTTCAATGTAGAATCACGAATGCAGCAGATACAGACACAGGCTGATACAAGGATGTGCCACCAGGAACTCAAATACCACCAAGGACATCCATGAATAAAATAGCAAACAACTCCTGGTGAAGTTCTAAACAAAACAAATTACAATCTTTCTTCAACTTGTACTGAAGTTACATTCCTCCCAAATGTAATGTACGTGAAAACCATGCAGGGCAGCACCTGTGGCTCAGTGAGTAGGGTGCCGGCCTCATATACCGAGGGTGGTGGGTTCAAACCTAGCCCCAGCCAAACTGCAACAAATAAAAAAAAGAAAAAAGAAAACCATGCAAAAAAAAAATTTTTTTTTTTTTTTACAGTTTTTGGCCAGGGCTGAGTTTGAACCTGCCACCTCCAGCATATGGGGCTGGTGCCCTACAAAAAATTGTTTTTGTATGTAAAATAGAGTTAGGTTTTGGGTTTTCCACCAACATGAATGTTGGGAGACATTTAATGTTTCTTTTTTTTTTTTTTTGAGACAGAGCCTCAAGCTGTCACCCTGGATAGAGTGCTGTAGCATCACAGCTCACAGCAACCTCCAATTCCTGGGCTCAAGCGAGTTTCCTGCCTCTGCCTCCCAAGTAGCTGGGACCACAGGCACCCGCCACAACGCCCGGCCATTTTTTTTTGGTTGCAGCCGTCATTGTTGTTTGGCAGGCCCGGGCTGGATTCGAACCCGCCAGCTCAGGTGTATGTGGCTGGCGCCTCAGCCCATTGAGCCACAGGCGCTGAGCCTAATGTTTCATTTAAGCTAATGTTTCATGTAACTGACATCCTAAACATTGCAGGACATCTAGCATCCCTGCCCCCGCCCTCTAAATGCCAGTGTTCCCTAATCATTGTAAAAACCAAAAATACCCTCTGGCATTTCCCAAACCCCCGGCCTCCCAATTTGGGCACTATGGAATTAGCAAAGAACACACTCACTTCTAGCTGTTAGGTAATATTATGGGAGAAGATGATACTTGGAGCTACTGCCACAATCTTGTGACCATGAGGGTAAAAGTATGAGGAGGAAAGCTAGTATACTGCGGATGGCAGGATGGACAGATGGCAAGAATCAGAGCCTGTCACAATTATCACTAAGTCACCTAGTTAACCAGCCCTGGCTTTATCTTCCCTATGCTGCTTGAGCCACAGGCACCGAGCCATGTCCAGGAATATTTATTTTCTCTGTATAAGTGTTCTATTTCCCTACCTCTACAATGAATATTTCTTTCTCGAAAATTACTTTATAATACCAATAAAACTATAAATTTTCTCAAATGTATCAAAATAAGTATATCAATGGACAGAATACAAAATCAAGTACAAGATCCAAATACATAATGGAATTAGAATTTTTTTTTTTTGTAGAGACAGAGTCTCACTTTATCACCCTTGGTAGAGTACCGTGGCATCACACCGCTCACAGCAAGCTCCAACTCAGCCTCCTGGTTAGCTGGAACTACAGGCGTCCGCCACAATGCCTGGCTATTTTTTTGTTGCAGTTTGGTCAGGGCCAGGTTTTTTTTGTTTGTTTGTTTGTTTTTTAAGACAGAGCCTCAAGCTGTCACCCTGGGTAGAATGCCATGGCATCACAGCTCACAGCAACCTCCAACTCCTGGGCTTAAATGAGTCTCCTGCCTCCGCCTCCCAAGTAGCTGGGACCACAGGCACCCACCACAACGTATGGCTATTTTTTGGTTGCAGCTGTCATTGTTGTTTGGCAGGCCCAAGCTGGATTCCAACCCGCCAGCTCAGGTGTACGTGGCTGGCACCTTAGCCACTTTAGCCACAGATGCCGAGCCCAGGCCCAGGTTTGAACCCGCCACCCTCGGTATATGGGGCTGGCACCCTACTCACTGAGGCACAGGCGCTGCCTGGAATTAGAATATTGAGAAAGTGGGATGTTATATATATCAGAACAGAAAAGATACTTTATTTAATAAATTATATGAGAATACACTCGGTGCCTGTGGCTCAATAGGCTAAGGCGCCAGCCACGTACACCTGAGCTGGCAGGTTCAAGTCCAGCCCAGGCCCGCCAAACAACAATGACGGCTGCAACCAAAAAATAGCTGGGCATTGTGGCAGGCTCCTATAGTCCCAGCTACTTGGGACGCAGAGGCAAGAGACTCGCTTGAGCCCAGGAATTGGAGGTTGCTGTGAGTTGTGATGCCACAGCACTCTATCCAGGGTGACAGCTTGAGGCTCTGTCTCAAAATAAATAAATAAATAAATTATATGAGAATAACTAAGTAACCATATGAAAAAAACATATTCATATGTTAACTTCATACAAAAACAAATTCTGGATGGATGGATCAAATATTTATTTATTTTATTTATTTTTTACTTTTTTATTTTTTTCAAATATTTAAATGTATAAATGAAACCCAATAGAGCACTAAAAGAAATCAGGTACACCAAAAAAACTTTCAGAGTGGGGAAGAACTTAGAAGTATGATGTAAAAAAAAAACTCAAAAAACTGATGGATACATTGTGCATATATCATAAAAAACAAAAAATGTGTTGAGTGGTGCCTGTGGCTCATGGAGTAGGGCACCGGCCCCATATGCTGGAGGTGGCAGGTTCAAATCCAGCCCTGGCCAAAAACTGAAAAAAAAAAAAAAAGTGCACATATCATTAAAAAACATGTGCAGATACCATACAAATACTGATGGATACATTCTACTACTGCTTAAAAGGAAAGAATATTTACCTGGCAAAATTGCCAGAAATAAAACTAAAAAATAGGGCTGTTGTAGTGGCTCAGTCCTGTAATCCTAGCATTCTGGGTGGCCAAGGCAAGAAGATCATTCATGCTCAGGAGTTCGAGACTAGCCTGAGCAAAAGCGAGACTCCCATTTCCACTACTAAAAAAAAAAAAAGAAAACCAGAAAAATTAGCCAGGCAGTTTGGTGGGCACCTGTAGTCCCAGCTACTAGGAAGGCTGAGGCAGGAGGATTGCTTGAGCCCAGGAGTTTGAGGTTGCTGTGAACTAGGCTGATGCCACAGCACTATGTAGCCTGGGCAACAGAGTAAGATTCTGTCTCAAAAAATAAAAAATAGGGGAGGTGCCTGTGGCTCAGCAAGTAGGGCGCCAGCCCCATATACTGAGGGTGGCGGGTTCAAACCCGGCCCCAGCCAAACTGCATCAAAAAATAGCCGGGCGTTGTGGTGGGCGCCTGTAGTCCCAGAGGCTGAGGCAAGAGAATTGCCTAAGCCTATGAGCTGGAGGTTGCTGTGAGCTGTGACTACACAGCACTCTACTGAGGGCGATAAAGTGAGACTCTGTCTCTACAAAAAAAAAATAAATAAATAAAATAAAATAAAAAATAGTCTTGGCGCTCGTAGCACAGTGGTTACGGTGCCAGCCATATATACTGAGGCTGGCGGGTTAGAAGCCAGCTGGGCCAACTGCAACAAAAAAATAGCAGGGCGGGCTCAGCGCTTGTGGCTCAACGGGCTAAGGCGCCAGCCACGTACACCTGAGCTGGCGGGTTCAAATCCAGCCCCCGGGCCCACCAAACAACGACGGCTGCAACCAAAAAATGGCCGGGCGTTGTGGTGGGTGCCTGTAGTCCCAGCGACTTGGGAGGCAGAGGGAGGAGACTTGCTTGAGCCCAGGTATTGGAGGTTACTGTGAGCTGTGTTGCCATAGCACTCTATCCCGGATGACAGCTTAAGGCTCTGTCTCAAAAAAAAAAAAAAAAAAAAAAAATAGCAGGGCGTTGTGGCCGGTGTCTGTATTCCCAGCTACTTGGAGGCTGAGGCTGGAGAATTGCTTAAGCCCAAGAGTTTGAGGTTGCTGTGAGCTATGATGCCATAGCACTCTACCGAGGGCAACATAGTAAGACTCTGTCTCAAAAAATAAAATAGGTGGCGCCTGTGGCTCAGTGAGCAGGACTCTGGCCCCATATGCCAAGGGTGGTGGGTTCAAGCCCGGCCCCAGCCGAACTGCAAAACAAAAAAAATAGCCGGGCGTTGTGGCGGGCGCCTGTAGTCCCAGCTACTCGGGAGGCTGAAGCAGAAGAATCACCTAAGCCCATGAGTTGGAGGTTGAGCTGGGTGACGCCACGGCACTCTACTGAGGGTTAATAAGTGAGACTCTGCCTCAAAAAAAAAAAATTAACAACAAAATAAAATAAAATATCAAACTACATTCCTAAAACATATATTTGTAACTCATATCACAAGGAGATTTCTTTAATGTATAAAGCACTCTAAGTAAGATACTCAAAAGAAAAACAGGTAAAGAATATAAACAAATTAGTTTTTATTAGTTAAT
>CAUYON010199782.1:0-5000 GCA_963573935.1 Arctocebus calabarensis
TGTCTTTATATAGTGATCAAGAAAATACCATGAAGGCTATCTGTAACAGTATGATCAAAACATTTCTGAATGTATATGAATCGTGCCCTATGATTGCACCAATGTACAGAATTATGATTCAATAAAATTATAAAAAAAAAAAGATAGTTCAGAACAAAAGCTGCTGTAAGATGTGTAGAGCCACTATGGAGAATTGTCCCGTAAGAGCTTTTATCATCATCATTGCTTTTATTATTATCATCATTTATTATGAAATGTAGGAAGGTTTATATTTTTTTCTAGTGTTTACCTTTGTATTTACATCTTTTGTAGTGCTTTTAATTAAGTGGCATCCTTTGGCCACCACCTGTTACGTTTATTACAGCTAGTGTTCCCATTCCTATTGTTTAACCTTTCTTCCATTTTCTCTCATTTCTGTTTTTTTTTTTTTTTTGAGACAGTATATCACTATGTCACTCTTGGTAGAGTGCTGTACTGTCATAGCTCACAGAAACCTCAAACTCTTGGGCTGAAGTGATCTTCTTGCCTCAGCCTCCCCCGTAGGTGGGACTACCGGCACCTGCCACAACACCTGGCTATTATTTTAGAGACAGAGTCTCTCACTCTTGCTAAGGCTGTCCCTGAACACTCCTGCGCTCAGGCCGTCCACCTGCCTCAGCCTCCCAGAGTGTTGGGATTATAGACTCTTGTTTCTTCTTCTTGTATTCTTGAGCTTTAGTTGAGCATGGAAAATTTACATACTAATCCTCTGCCCATACTGTGACCTTGTTTTAGAGTCATCTCAGATTAAATATATTAAATGTTTACTGTCAGTTAGTTTACTGACATTTTCCCATTGATCTCTCGTTTTGATGAAACTCATCTTCTAGAACATTCCTCAGGAAAGCTCCTGTGTACAGTACTTCTTGTGATCTTGTATATTCTGAGCTGTTTTTCTAGTCTTGCCTCATGAATGAAACTTGGCTGGATATAAAATCCTTGGCTTCTATTCTTTCCTTGACTTTCTTAAAAATGTTCTTCCACTAACGCCTTGTTTTGTATAGAGTGCTTGATGTTCCTGTCTCCAGCCTTACCTCCTTACTCTTATTGGTAATTTGAATTTTGTCCTGAGATAATGAAGTATATACTAAGCTTTCTTATAGGTGAATTTAAGTTTTCTCATTTCCAGAAATACTTTTCTTATATTATAGTATTAAATGTTAGCTCTTTTCCATTTATTTTCTTCTTCAGGGACTCTTAATTGTATATGTGTGTGTACGTGTACATATATCAGATTTTCTTTACTTGTCTTCTATTTTAGTTTCTTCTTTCTTTATTACTTTATTAACTTGGGAAACTACAAATGTTCTTGAATCCTAAGGAATCATTTTTCAGAAACCCTATAGAAATCTTAAGCAGAACTAAACATGAAGCATTTCAAAGAGCTCAGTACCCACATCATATTCAAAAACTTAGGGAAGTGATAAGACTGCTTATAATATTGTGCTTAATTAGATTTTATAATGAACTTAAAGAAATAATTTTTTTTTATTTGATGATGAATCATATGTGGATGAAAAGACCTCTGATAATGACCTCAGGGTTATGTCTGTTAATACACAAGAGTTGAAGGAGTGGAGGTGGGTGGTTATTAGGTGGTGATATTGCTCCTGACTTTTTTCTAATTAATGATGCTCTAAAGATGTAGAAAATTGACTGTAAGTTCTTCTTGTTATATCAAAAGGTGCTGACTCCATGTTTTTCCTACCATTTTAAGTTTTAAAATTCGAGATAATATAGTGAGTAGCAGCCATTATTGAACTACTGAATGGGGATTAAAATGCTTGGCTTTTTAGAGGGTTTTTAATACAGTCACGTATGATTGGTGTTATTAACATACATTTTTATTTTTAAAATGAACAAAAAGTATCAAATGCAGCTTTGCTACTTGGTTACAGATATTGTTTTATAGACAAACTATAAAAATCATGCTAGCCTTTTCTCGTTGGAGAGGGATTTAGATCAGAAGATAGTAGTAGGTAGAGGTGTATGAAACATTGTTGCTTTTTAAGGTCAGAATGATTTCATGCGTTTCTGTCTTGAAGGAAGAATGGCTGGATTGTGTTACTTTGGCAGGGAATGGAGTGAATTATTCTAATCAGGATAATGTTTTAAAATTTTCCTTTGTTCTCTTTTCTGAAAGTCAAATAAATGGAGGTGGGTTAGAGTAAGAGGAGAGAGTAATCTAGGCTGCTATCTTTAGTTCGTCTATGAGTCACCTGAAAATCTTGTTTAAAAAGTGATTCTGCTTCTCTGTGTCTGTGGTGGGATTTGAGATTATATGTTTCAGCACGCTCCCAAGGGAGGGTAGTGCTGCTGCTTCCGTGACCACCAGGAAGAAAAATGCATTCAGAGGCATTGAGTTGAAAGACAAGTGTCCAGTGAAGGTGGTTCCAGTCTGGTGAAGAAGCTACGTGTTTCCCTCATACTCACGGAGCATAATTCTGCTACCCAGAAAAGACTGCTTGGGTGTTCATAAACCTAGCGGGGAGGGGACTTCACAGATTTATCCAATAGGGCAAAAAAGTCATTCTTACTCTGTAAGCATAACAGATGGACTTTTTTTTTTTCTTAAAATTTGGTTTCGTTATGTTAAGTTGTATTTTTCAATACTGATGTTGACACTAGACCTAATAACACCTTGTTCACCCTTAGGAGGTAAATTGAATGAGTGATAGTAAATCTTTTAAGGAAAAAGATTACAAGTGTTTACAGCTCTAAGTGGGATTTGTTTTCTATTAATAGTTGAATAGGTAAAGAACTCTGGAGCCATACCTGTGGGTTTTGTCTCCCCACAGAAGTCTCATTTATGTTTCTTATATTGTATAACATTTGAGAATGATTATCTACTTGTCCTTGTGGTTAAGTAACACAGTCTGACCACCTTAAGTATTGAAAAGCAACTGTCATTAATAGTTTGTTTAGCCTGTCAGTGGTTTGTAAGAATATACTTGCTGCTTGCCAGTAATGTCTGCTGGCCCATTCCAATACATAATCATCAATAACATTATCAGGTCATAATAAAACCCCTTTCTTTTTGTTTTAGGCTGTTTTATAATAGAACTTGCAAGTCAAACTGCCATATTTCAGTTCTCAGGCTGATAATTTTATTTAATACAGTGTGTTATTATTATACTTTTGAGGAGTTAGTTAACATACAGCATGCAGTAGAAATTGAAGAAAATAGATTATAACTATTTTAAACTCACTTGTCTTGTCTGTTGCATTTTTAGTATCTCAGTTGTAGTTTTATATTCCCCCACTCTATTCTAAACTTTTTTTGACATTTGTCCAAATGAGTTTGAGAATCTCAAAATTCCTTGATACTATTTTGAATAAAATGTCCGAACAATTTGTAAATCTATTAAACACTGATCAAAAATATTTATTAGCTCACATCACCATTTAAGGATTTCAGCATAATAGATCCTTTTCCTCTCAACATTTTAATTTATTTTTCTCATCTTCGACAATAAACATTTGACGTCTAGGGTAAAAGTACAAATTAAAATAGATACTTCCCTCAGACCGTAATCATGAGATGAAACAGCATGAAGTTTCTCTTCTCTATGCAAGACCAATTCCACAAATCTTTCCTTTTAAATGATAGGTGTGTCTTATGAGTGTGTACAAATTAAAATGCTTTTAATGTGGATTAAATGTTAATGTCATGTTACTGTAATGATCTCTTAGTTTACAATCTGAAACCCGAGGACCCGCACATATTCTAATCGGAAACAGTGCCCATGTGAAGCAGCCCATTTCTGATACATTTTGATCAGTTACAAATTCATTAAAAATTTCTTCTCCAATAAATAATAAATATTGTACAGTCATCCACATAACATGAACTTGGGCCTGTATCTCTGCTCTCCACCAAACTCTTCCTTTGCCTTCCAAAGAAAAATGTCTGTTGCATTTTTAAGGCACATTTGTCTTAAAAATGGCAAGGAAATGGTGGCAAGTTAGCTCTTAGGAAAGATAAGATGTCATATAATTTTCGTGATATGAATAATCTCAGTTTCATGTCTAATGTAGGTAATATTTTTCTGACTTTTATGTGTATGTATTTATTGAATCTTTAAAACTAAATATTCTAATTTCATTAAAATAATTGCTACTTTCTATTACTCAAGGTCTAAAATTCAGACCTTCATAAACCTACTGCAGCAATAATATTGGGGGATATTTTTATTTGTTTATTTTGTTTATATTATGCTTCAGAGCCACTATAGGTTCTGCTTTATTACAGGGAACCCCACAAGGTACCTAGTAGTCGTTTCAGGGGCTTTCTTGGGGTCTAAGGCCAGTAACTGGAGAGAGGAAGCTAACGGCCAAGGTCACAGAGTCTCCTTCTGTGTCTCCAATCACGGCATTGGGGGGGAGGTTAAGACAGAGAAGGCCTTTGCCACAGTGGTTTCTTTACTCACACGCATTACCATTTACTACAGAATCATATGTATTTAATTTTAATTTAATTAGCTGTACTTAATTTTGATGTACACAGCCTGTTTATTGTAGAAGAGCAGAACAAGGGAACCAGAGAACATGATTTTACTGTGTGATGTCCAGTAAGACAGGCAAGCATTCTGTTTTACTTTATCACTTTTCCCTTAATCATGGAGTCATTAAAATAGTGTGTGAAAATTTATCAAAGCATAAGACTTTCTGTAACTATATTATTATTATTGTAGAGAAAGAAAAAAACATCTTAACTCTTCCAGTTATGTAAGTGACTTCAAATGGCTGAAAATAACGTCTCAATTCCAATATGCTGACAGCAAGCTATGAAAATATTTTGTCCTTTATTTGCTTATATCCTTTCCCTTTCAAAAACTTTCTTCTATACTTTTAAATATTATAAAGTACTGTAATACATGTTCAATGCAATGAGTCAAAAAACTGTTATATAAAGAAAAAAAGAACTTACCTATGCACCCTGCCATCAAGCTCATGTTAAT
>CAUYON010199785.1:0-14303 GCA_963573935.1 Arctocebus calabarensis
ATGTGTTGCTGGATTCTGTTTGCAAGGATCTTGTTGAATATTTTTGCATCAATATTCATTAGTGATACTGGTCTATAATTTTCTTTTCTTGTTGGGTCTTTTCCTGGTTTGGGGATCAAGGTGATGTTTGCCTCATAGAATGTATTGGGTAGTATTCCTTCTTTTTCTATATTTTGGAAAAGGTTGAATAATATAGGTATTAGTTCCTCTTCAAAGGTTTGGTAGAATTCTGATGTGAAGCCATGTGGTCCCGGGCTTTTCTTTTTAGGGAGATTTTGTATAGATGATGCTATTTCAGAACTTCATATAGGCCTGTTCAACATTTCCACTTCATCCTGGCTAAGCCTAGGAAGGTTGTGTGCTTCCAAGTATTGGTCTATTTCCTTAAGATTTTTGTATTTCTGAGAATAGAGTTTCTTGTAATATTCATTAAGGATTTTTTTGATTTCTGAGGAGTCTGTTGTTATTTAGTATTTACCATTTATAATTGATGAAATTAGAGATCTTACTCTTTTTTGCCTGGTTAGGTTAGCCAAAAGTTTATCTATTTTATTGACCTTTTCATAAAGGCAACTTTTTGATTTATTGATCTGTTATATAATCCTTTTGTTTTCAATTTCATTTAATTCTGCACTAATTTTGGTTATTTCTTTTCTTCTGCTGGTTTTGAAATTGGAATATTCTTCCTTTTCCAGTTGCTTGAGACATCCCATTAAGTTGTTAACATCCTCTCTTTCCATTCTCTTGAGGAAGGCTTGCATTGCTATAAATTTCCCTTATGACTGTCTTTGTGGTATCCCAGTGATTCTAACAATTTTTGTCTTCATTGTGATTTTGTTCCAAAAATTTGGTAATTTTATTCTTCATCTTGTCTATGACCCAGCTATTATTCAGCATAAGGGTATTTAGTTTCCATGTGTTTGTATGACTATGCAGATTCCTGTTGCAAGAAATAATTTCTATTCTTTTAAATTTACTGAGGTTAGACATGTGATCTAAGATGTGATTAATTTTGGAGTATGTTCCATTGGCTTATGAGTAGAATGGGTATTCAGTTTTGTTAGGATGAAATGTTCCGTAGATGTCTGTTAAATCCAACTGTTGAATGGTTAAATTTAAGTCTAACATTTCCTTGCTTAGCTTCTTTTGGAGGATCTATCCAACACTGCCAAAGGAGTATTAAAATCTTTGACTATTATGGTGCTGGAGGAAATCAAGTTCCTCATGTCTGCTAGAGTCTCTCTTATAAATTGAGGCACATTCTAGTTGGGTGCATAACTGTTAATAATTGAAATCTCATCATGTTGAGTGTTACCCTTAACAAATATGAAATGACTGTTCTTATCTTTCCTTACTTTTTTTGGTTTAAACCTATTGCATCTGAGAATAAAATTGCAAAACCTGTTTTTTTCTGATTTCCATTTGCCTGAAATATAGATGAACATCCCTTCACCATGAGTCTATGTTTATCTTTTAAGGTAAAATGAGATTCTTGTATGCAGCAGATATCTGGACTGAGTTTTTGTACCCTGTCAACCAAGCTGTGCCTCTTTAGAGGACAATTTAAGTCATTCACCTTAATTGTAAATATTGATAAACCTTGTAGAATTTTGGATATCAAGTTTTTCAAAAGTCCAGTGGATGTTTTTAATCCTTTTGCCACTGTGGAAGTTGGAATTTGATCAAAAGTTTCTGAGTGATTTTACTTTTGTGGTGGAGAATTGCATTGGTCATTATGGAAGATAGGTCTAAGAATATCCTAGAGAGCTTGTTTAGCTTATTGAACTTGTTTAGCATGTTTGTTTATGGCAAATTTCTTCAACATGTGAATGTCATTAAAGTATTTAATTTCTCCACCATAAATGAAACTCAGTTTCTCTGTATACAGGATCCTGGCTTGAAAGTTTTTTGTTTTAGGAGATTAAAAATTAATGACCACTCTGTTACACACCTTACACCTCTGTCACACACAGTCACTTGTAACCCCACAGGACTATGACCCAGTTCCCTCCAATGAGACGATCTCCAGTGGTTTGTGCTTTCCCAAGTCACAGGGAGATCTATATCTCCTCAGCCAGGCCACCACTCTCTGCCAGTATTCTGCAAGGGGAGCTGAGGCCTGACAACATTGGGTGCTTAACGGTGGCTGGGGTTTCCCTCAGTTCCAGCCCAGCCTCTGATTGATGTTGCTGACAGAAGAGAACAATTTCACAGAATTTTTTTCTTTCCTGGTTATATTCGCCTGTGGATCAGATGCTTTTTGAGTTCACAGAAACTTCAACTCAGCCCTGGTCTGTGCAGCTGCCTAGAGCTGGGGTATCTGTCTCGGCTGCAGTCTGTGTTGGGGTGGGCGCAGTTAGAGCTCACATTGAGCTTTTGGTTTCCACTGGCTTTTGTCTCAGCTATGATCCCCTGAGTGCCGGGTGCATTTTAGGCTCACTAAAGCAGTCCTGGGTTAGCCCTGCCCTGGGAGTATACCATCTCTGCGCACTTGTAGTCTTGTCTCTGTGCTCCACCCAGGCAGGTACTGCCTCAGGCATACCCTTTACTCATCAGGCCTGTGTTTTCATCCCAGATCTGTTCCACTAGGGGCTGCCACTGGAGAAGATGCCTGGCTTCCTCTTGTTGCCCAGAGAGACAGGGAGAGTCTCTTCAAAATATCCCCAGGGGTGTGAGCCCAATTGTTCCTGCTGCTACTGCTGCTGCTGCTTCTACTGTTGCTGCTGCTGCTCTGTGCCACAGAGCACCGCCTTTCCCTCTCCCATAGGGTTCCCTAAGTCTCAGTTCACCATCTTCTTCTTACTCCTGTTCCAGAGAATCAGCATAGACCTGCAACAGCCCACACCCTGTCCACACCTCTCAAGATAATGCCCAAGAATCTAGACTTTATGTGGAACAGGCTTCTAGACCTCAGGGTGAGAATGGGAGGGGGGAGTGCTAGGAGTTCAGAATTGCAGGTAGAGAATACATACAGTTTTATATAGTTTTATGCCTGGCAGGAGAGTGCCATGGCACATTCGTAAGTCCTCTCTAGGGAAGGAGTTCTGGTTTTTAGTGGATCTCTCCCATGGGATAAAATAGAAGGGGATCTGAACTCTGCTCCCTTGTTTGTATGGAGTATACTGCAAGCCATTCTCATGGGGGAGGTGACTACCATCTGCTTGGTAATGGATTTTATACCTATTGTTTGTTTCCTTGGAGTCACAGCTTGCCTTAGCACGGTATATGTGCACTCTTCAACCTCCTCTCTTGGCTCAGCTCAAAACCATCAGCTTACTTGCTAAACTTCTTTCCTTTAACTCTCCTGGATGGAAGCCTCTGTGGAAAGCTGGCTCCAGTTGGCCATCTTGCCTCCACCTCTCAAGAAGTTGTACTTCTTGTTTTGGGATTTTCTTTGTTTAGATGGGCACTTTTTCCTCTGCTTACTCTACAGGGTGTGTCTTTAGTATAGGTGCACATATATGAACTTATGGCCACTCTGTATATGTAAGTTGAAGGCCTTTAGTCTTGCTTCCAGTTGTTTTGTTGGGGGTCTAGCATTTGTTGGATATCTTGGTTATAGATATCCTTAGTGTGGTGGTTTTCATAATTGCTAGTTAATTGTAGGCTGAAGCAGTGGTGTAACATGAGTGTGGGCAGATTTTATGTGTCTTTTTGTTAGGGGAGAATGGAGTTCTTTAAAGTTCTTTCTCTTTCCCTAGCCCTACAATCTTCTTAACAATGTAATTTATATTGGGAAGCCTAGTTTAATCTCTGAGGCAGTAGGTGGTGCCTGTGGATAAGGGAGGCATGTGCTGTATTATTGAGTCAGTAAATATTGCATTGGGCTATATAAGTTTTCCTCCTTGCCTCTTTTTGGCGCTTGCCAGAAAGAAACAGCTTCAGTACTATTTTTGGAACTGGGGACTGTCTCTAGCTCCTCAGGAGAAAACTGGATGCCCCAGGTGGTGAGCAGGACCTTGGAGCTCCCAGAGGACTCGTTTTGTCACGGTTTTATCACAGGTGGAGGAGTAAGGCTGGGTGGGGTCAGCTCAGGTGAGCCTGCCTTGAGGCTTCACCATCATAGGTTCAAGAGCTATTTCAGTGTGGGTTGAGGGTCAGCTCCCAGGCCACTGGTGAAAGCCACCAGAGAGAGACTAAAGAGGCTTGAGAAAGCAAGAAAGTGTGCTCTAGGGGAGGGGTCATCTGGGATTCACAGATAGCCTGTTAGAAGTGTGTTTCATTCTTCTCCCTCCTCTTCTGCTCTGAAGTCTCCTGCTGGTATCTTCTCCCTAGCAGAGGCCCAAAGCAGCTGAGAGCACCAGTAATGGCCTTTGGGCTAGGGGCAACATAATTGAATCCTGGAAGTATGGGATCTGGTCTGTAGCACTGTCCTTTGATTTCCCAAGTTGCTGACTTTGCCAGAGAGAAGGGTGCTGGTCCTTAATTGCCTGTGGGGTGCTCCAATAGGCTTAATGTCCTTCCGCTTCTGGGAGCCAGGCAAGCAGGACTGGAGGGAGTTGGTGAGTAGGGAGCTCACAGTTCAAGCACCCCCTCACCTTCTGTAGGTCTTTAAGAGGAAAGCTGTGAGCCTTGCTCTCGGTGGGAGCCTTGATGTCATGACCATGGAGACAGAGTGAAAGCAACCGCTCCAAGGAAAGTAGAAGCAAAATCCCATCTACCTTTTCCTGCCAGACTCCAAGTTTCTTAGTGGTTGCTCTCATTCAACATTTTGCTTCTTCACATTCTGCTCTGCAACTTCTTCTGTGGAATCTCTGGTAGGTTCTGGCACTTTTCCCTCAGAATGATATGTTAACTATGTTTTTATATTCATCTAAAACTTTTCCGCTTTTTTGGGATGATCTGGTAAATAATGTGTCTAATCAGCCATCTTGTCCTCCCCCAAAAATCTTGGATGTTTTTTAAAAACCTATTCTGTT
This sequence comes from Arctocebus calabarensis, assembly GCA_963573935.1. NCBI lineage: Eukaryota > Metazoa > Chordata > Mammalia > Primates > Lorisidae > Arctocebus > Arctocebus calabarensis. The sequence goes on from CAUYON010199785.1 coordinate 4,920, forward strand.
AATCTCTGTCATTTGAACAGAGAGTTTAATCCATTTACTTTTAAAGTAATTACTAATAGGGAGGAAATTACTTTTGTCATTTGTTTTCTATATGACTTATTGAACTTTTGCTCCTTATTTCCTGCATTACTGTCTTCTTTTGTGTTTAGTTGATTGTTTTTTAATGAAGTGTTTAAAATCATTTCCTTTTGTATACATTCTATAGCTATGTTTTGTGGCTCCTATGAGGATAACATTTAACATCCTAAAATTCTAATTCTCTAATTTGAATTTTTACCAGATTAACTTATTAACAAAAACTATGCTTCAACAGCTACTATGTCACAACCCCTTTCATTGTTGATGTCACAAAGTTATGTCTTTATAAACTGTGTCCCAAAACAGAAACTGGTAACTTCTGAAAAGCTGTAGTCTCTTAAATTACATAGAAAAATATGTGGAGATGTGGAGCTACAAACCAAGTTTTTATACTAGTTTTTAATTAATTTTTTTATTATTAAATGTAGTCTCTTAAATTGCCTAGGAAACATAAGGTACAATTGCAAATACTTATTGCAATAATATGAGCTCTTATAGTTACTTATGTACTTACCTTTATTGAGATCTATATCTCCTTGCATGACTTATGGTTACTGTGTAATGCTCTTTTAATTCAGTTCTGCTGCATTCTCTTGAGAATTTCTTCAGGGAATTTCATGACAATAAACTCCCTCAGCTTTTGTTTATCTGAGAGTGTCCTTATTATTTTATTTTTGAAGGACAGTATTGCCATATATAAGATTTTTGATTAACAGTTTTTTCTTTTAGCCTTAGAATAGATCAGGCCCACTGTCTTCTGGCCTCCAAAGTTTCTAATGAAAATTTTGTGAATAATCTTGTGAAAGGATCTATTATATGTGATTATTCACTTATCTTTTGCTAGTTTTCAAAATTCTTTCTTTGTCTTTGTCTTTGGTAAGTTTGGTTAATGCATATAAGGTGTCTTGTTGTGGGTCATTATGAGTTCTTCTTACTTGAAGTTTGTCAAACTTCTTGAATATTTTATTGTCTTTCATCAAATTTGGGAAGTTCCAGCTATTATTTATTTCAGATATTTTATCTTTCCCTTTCTCACTCACTTCTTCTTAGACTTCCAAATTTCCTAAGTTTCCTTACTTGATGGTTTCCCTAAGCACTGTTCACCTTTTTTAATTTTTTCTTCCTATTCCTCAGACTCCATAATTCCATTTGTCTTGTCTTCAATTTTGCCAATTCTTTCTTCTATATGTTCAAATCTGTCTTTTAATTCCTTTAGTAAGATTTTCATTTTAGTTATTGTATTTTTCAGCTCTAAAAAAGATAAAAATTTTTTTTATCTTTTTTTTTTCCACTTTACTCATAGTGTCATTTTGTTCATACATTCATGATTTTCTTCACATATTCTTTTAGCTGCTTGATCATGTTTAAGACAGTTATGTAAAGTCTTTGTCAAGTAGATCTGCCATCAGGTCTTTTTAGAAATGGTTTCTGACATCCCCCCCCCCCCAAATGGGTGATATTTTTCTCTTTCCATGTATACTTTGTAATTTTTGTTTTGAAAGTTGGGCATTTGAATCTGGAGCTCATATATGCCCTAGCACCTGGGATTTTCTTTCCTTCTTTGTTTCTTTGTTTCTTTGATTGTTGTAGGCTGACTCTGCACCAAAGATCAGCCTGTGGTATAAATGCAAGGTTATCGCAGGTCTTTTTGATCTGCTATCTTTTCTTGGATATGAAGATAAGTCACTTTTTCATTTTTTTCTACATATGCAGTTATTTTTGTTTGTTTAATTCTTTAATGTATGGCTTCAAAAATGGAAAAAAATAGGAAAATGAAGTGACAAAATGGGACTTCAACCCCTTTAATCCCTGAAAGCCACTTCCATCAGAGTGGGAGGGGCTTACAACTATGAAAGAAAGGGCAGCAATGTTGTACATCTGGCTCTGTCGGTATGTGGTTAGAAGCAGCAGCCAGTGATTTGAGCACAGATCCCTAATAGTCTTTTAAAACATACAAATCAGACAATTTGTGGTATATGATTATGATAGTTTAATTGATGTCTAGGTGAGAGATTGATTCCTGGTGCTTTCTGCATTGCCGACTTCCCAGAATACTCCCTCTCATCTCCACTTTCTTTTGGTTGCCCTGTGTAAAAAATATCTTTTCCCATCCATTTACTCTCAGCCTATGTGCATCTTTACTTAGAAGGTTTGTCTCTTGCAGACTACATATTGCTGTATCTTGTTTTCTTTTTTTAATACCTTAACCAATCCTTTCTTTTATTTATGAGCATGAAACATTTACATTTAAGGTAATTATTTGTAAGAGTTACTATTGCCATTTTGTTGCTCTTTTGTGTGACTTGCATTTGGTTCCTCCTTTCTTCCTTTTTTGCTGTCTTCCTTTGTTATTTTATAACATTTTGTAGTTGTATGTTTTAGTTTTATTCCTCTTTATCTTTTGTGTTGTTGTAAGCCAACAGCCCCTGCAAAGACCCAAGTCTGTCTCAGCCTGTCTCAGCCTTGGTCCCCAGCATGCTCCCCTCTTGGCTTAATTCCACAAACAGGTTTCTGACAAGCAAGTTCTCTGAGCTCCCTAACCAGTTGAAACACAATGATGAGAAACTTACCTCAATGCCTCTAGCCAGCTAAACAATGGTGGAAACTCACTCAAGCAGAGTTTCCCAGCTACTGGACTTTCCAAGTTGTCGCCACGGTTACTGGGCTACCCACCCTGAGCTGCACACAGCTACCCCCTGAGCCAACTACCTGACGTAACCCTGCCCTGTAACCGGCCATGTTCCGCTTTTGTATATGCTTGCTTTGCCACATCAGCACAAAAAGGGTATAAAAGGTTGCTTGCATTTCTTTTCACCGTCGCTTGCCCTTTGGGCAGCAGTCGGCCTGTGCAGATGTAATCATCTGATTTGGGTCTTGCCCTTTGGAGCAGTGGTCCACCTGTGCAGGTGTAAATAAATCATCATCATGTGATTTGAGCCTAAAGTGGGGTCTGTGTATTCTTATGGGTGGCATGAGTTACAACAGTGTGTATCTATTATAGAACTTTTCTTTGTTGTTAACTTGAGGCTTGCATAAATATCTTCTATTTATGGCTGGCATAAATTTATTTTTCATAGCATATATAAACATGACTCTTTTCTCTCCCCTAACATTTGTTTTATTCTAGGTAGAGATTGTTTCTTTTACATTCTGTATTCATTGACACATTTTTGTCTTAATGTTTATATTGAAGTTAAAAACAATTTATAATCCACCTTTAAAGAGTTATACTAATCTGTATATATTTATGTATCTATCTTTTTTTGTAAGGCTTATGATTTCTTATGCTGTACCGTTGATTAGAGTGTTTTCATGTCAATGCTAAGAACTTTCTTGTGTATTTCTTTTAAGGCAGTTGTAATGGTGCAAATCTCCATTGGTTTTGTTCCTCAGTAGTTTGAGTGTATCACCTCCACTGTATTCTTTCTTGGCCTATAAAATTTTTGCTGAGAAATTTACTGAGTCTTGATGAGGTTCTCTTCCATGTGATGAGCAGCACAATTCACAATCACAAAGAGGTGGAAACAACCCAAGTGTCCACCAATGGATTAATGAAATTTGGTGTAGACATACTATGGAGTACTACTCAGCCATGAAGGCAACTAGCATTCTAGTGTCTTTTGTGACAACCAGGATGGATCTGGAGACCACTCACAGGAACATCACTGGAACTCAGTACCAGGATGGATTTGATTGATCAATACTTAATTGCACATATGGAGGTAAATCTCAGTGAAAATCTAGCTGGGAGCAGGGAAGAGTGGGTAAATGCATGCATATTTTATATGATGCCCATTGGCAGGGGGGCTCGCTTATGAAACTAAATATGTAAACACATGTACCCCTAATATTCTGAAATACAAAAACAAAGGAAACAATATGTAATATTATTTTTTGATCTGATTCAAACAAGTTTCAAAGTTAACTTGCTTTAATGTTAATTGCTAAGTTTTTGCATATTTCATACATTTTGTATTTATAGTGAATTTAATAATATGAAGATATTTGTGTACTAATTAGATTTCTGCAGAGAAACTGTGTCAATAAAATTGATGTATGTTTATATTTATGTTTATACAATAATATTATATTTATACTTATAGAATATAGATTATGTTTATACTTATATAATATAGATTATAGTTATATTTATGTCAATATATATAAAAATTTCTTTACCCTTTGAAAAATGCTTTTGTATATTTTCTTTCTTGTTTGATCTTCAACTTTGTGTTGCTATTCTCAGGAATCAGTCATCACTCGGCTTATGGTGTGGCCAAAGTGACAACTGAACTTGGTCCTCTGATGGTACATTTCACTGATGACTTGTTAGCAACCTGTCAGTTCAGTGTGTGTTTTATGAAACATCTTATTTAGTCTTGAGAAAAAATCGAGAGTATTCTACTCCCTGAAATAAATCAATCCCTAACAACAATAAACAAATATATCTTTGCATAAGCTAACATTATTTCCAGCACTGAGGTAATTGGTACTACGGTCTCTCCAAATCTAGCGAGACTCAGTGTGCATTTTAGGTGATAATAGGTAGAATCTATTGGCGGTACCAACTGTAATGGTGTAGTAACAGTGATTGCTTTTAGGATTCCTTATAAGTTGCTTTCAAAGTATCGGTCCTATGTGTTAGATTCTGTTAGGACATAATAGTCTAAAATAAATCTCTATTCTGTGGACCAGTGGTTTCCAACATTACATAACCAGGGACTCTTTTCATAATTTTTCCCACCATTAGTGGTTCAGACAAATATTTTGTCTTCCAAACAAACTGTTATAACAGTTCACTGTGGCCTTGTCTTGTGAAAATAGAATTTTTCTCTAAGACCTTTTCTAAATGCACAAATTAGTTCTGGGATTCCCATGGCTAACTCTAGGGTGTCTAGGTTCCACAAATGCTAGGCGGCCTCATGCTGAGTTGTGGTTTCCTGGAAAGCTCACACTTCTGCACATAAGGTTAGGCAAGCACCTCTGGGATGGGGCTGAGGGGACCCTGTCTGCTCTTTTGCATATTCTCTACCCTGATATTCTACATTTTTACTGTTTTAGGGAGTTTTACTGTTCTGAGTTTAAGCTCTAGATGCGTCTTATTTTTCTAGTTCAGAAGTATCTCTGAGTAAAAGACACTGAGCAATGTTGGGAAGTAAAGGATAATAGATCCCAGCCACAATGGGGAAAAATGGGGAAAATTAAAAAATACTGGCTAAATAAGACGTGTATGATGTAGGAAGTATTATATAGAAGAGGCTGTAGGAAGCATAGACACCACTTGAGAACGGTGCTTGAGTTAGATGCGTGGGAGATAATGTCAAGGCGGTGAGTAGTAACTAGAGGTAACTTGCATCACTGAGTTTTATCCAGCCCTCTGCTAACACAAACTTGTCTTCTTCTGTCTCCTTGTACTAACCTCCTATTGCAACTACATAGGTGGCATTCAGTAGAAAGCACTGATTTGTTTCTTTCATGCTTTCATCTTTTTCTGTTCCTTATTTGGTGGGATAGTGGTGGGATAAGATATTCCTGGTAATGTGTGGCTTCATGATTAACAGTGTTAACTTCTTATAATTGTATTGAACTGAGTTTATAGATATTTATAAAGAGCAAAAGCTAAAGACATAAATCAAATTAATTAGATGGATATTCAAACAGAATATATTTTAGATTATTAATATATGTTAGATTAATATAAACACTGCTTTGGGGTTTCAAAAACTCTTTTTGCTTTATACTCAGGTATATGTAACTCACACTATCTGAAATTCAGTTTGGGCTCCACATTAGCCTGGACTATGGAATGGTTGAGGAGGCTTTCAGAAGTAGTATTGCCTCATGCTGGCAAGAGGGCACCAAGTGACCTTGAAATTTGATTGGGGGGGACCATACAGAAGACAGGCTAGAGCAGTGTTTTTCAGCCATTTTTATCTCACAGTATGCTTGAACCTATAGTTAAACTTCTATCACATACCTAAATTATGTTGATCAATGAAAAGAGTTAAAGAAGGGAATACACTTATTGTACTTTGAACTTCTTTTGAAAATGATTTAATTAATGGTCTTTAAAAATTTTCACAGTACACCTAAGATCTTCTCACAGAACATGAGTGTATCCTGCACACCAGCTGAAAATCGCTGGCCTAGAGGAACTGATTAGGAAATATAAAGTGATATTATGAAAGAAAATAAAACTTAGGAAAGGATTTATAATATAATTTTGCTTAAACCAAAAAGTTCAGTCGGAGATCCTTAGTACCAGCGAACATCGGGCTCCTTTACATTTACCCTGGTGCTGGAAATGTTGTTTCAAGTACATTTTTATTGAAGAAACAAAATAATGTACAAAATACATGTATGTGAATAATATTTCTAAATAAATACAATTTTCTAACAGGGGAAAAGTTCTTTCTGGAATTTCTAGTTTGGCTCTTGTTTGAGATTGGTTAGTTATCATTAGCCAAACCAGATGTAAATCATAGTTTCTTGAGTAGTTGTTTTATTAAACTTCTCAAAGAGTTTTATTTAATTTTTACTGGTAAAAACTTTACTTGTTCGCGTTTTTTTTGCAGTTTTTTGGCCAGAGCCAGGATTGAACCCACTACCTCTGGTATATGGTACCAGCACCTTACTCCTTGAGCCACAGGCACCACCCAAAACTTTACTTTTTTTAATACCAGTACTAGTTTTACCACAAAATTGAGAGGAAAGTACAGAGGTTAAACATTTTAAAACATTATGAAATATACATTCAAGAGGGCTTAAAACATGTATGTAAAAAAATGTATAATGTAGTGAATTGTTAGGAATGCAGACACCTCTGAGTGGCCCCTCGCAGTTCAAGGAGGAGAAGCTGTCTACATTCTCTGTGTCCTTCCCACATGGCTCTACCTCTCTCTCTTACAAGTGACTGCTAATCAAGCTTCCAGGCTGATCATGTCCTTGTTTTGCTATATATTTTTAATACCAGAGAATTCATTTGTGAACTAAGGAATTAAGTTTTACGTATTTATAAAGACAATATATCTCCATTGGCCAGAAAAGTAGTAACATATGTAGGTGGCCAGGCTGTAACTACATGGCATTGACTAAGCACAGTCAGTGTGAACCAGTGGCCACATGAGAGACAAATGGCCTAGCCACTATTTCCTTAAGAAGGAATTAATTTTAAGTAATACTTTCTTCCATCTTTTAGTCCTCTTAATTCCTTCTTTTTGTCCTCCTCCCCACCTTACCTCCTTGTAAGTAAGTTTTAAAGCAAAGTTTCATAATAATAATGCTTTTTCTTATTAAAGTCTTGGAGTATTTCTATATTCATGGCTGTAGAATGTTCCAACAATGGCTTTGATTAAACTAATCACCTGGCTTTTGTCAGCACAACAGTGAGATTGGCAGAAGCTGGAGGTATTCATTAGTTCATTCTTCCTGATGTCTGTAAAGACCGTTGAGCTGCTTGAAAGAATATTGTGTTCAAACAGTTCTTAGAACCCTTCTGCCATCTCCCGTGTAGACCATCCATTGATCTCAGAAACCTTGTGGATGTACTTCAAATTGTTTTACTTGTACAAACCAATCTAAGAAGAGTTTAGCCCTTTAAAAAGCAGCTGCCATGCATGGAAAGGCCAAGAGTTCAATGCCTTGGAGTATTTGGGCCTAGTAGAAAAAATGAAGTTATTTTTCTTCAGATCAAAAAAGACTAAAAGGACAAAGACTCCAACACATTAATAAATGAGACATGACCCTTTCCACTGATCCCAGATATTAAAGTGGCTTTCCAAAGTAAGAGTTTTATTTTTCTAGGGACACAGGGTCATGTGGGAAAGAAAAAGATTAGAAAATGAAAGGCAATGTTACATCAGAGTAGTTATAATTAATAAATGCCATGGGAACACTGAGAAATGTCAAGAAGGTAAAAACCATAATTTTAAGTGATTATTGTAACTAGAATGCTATTTTCAAAAGAAAAAAATACTTCAAATATAAATTTTTGTGTATATTTCATTGGATCCATCCCAGGCACAACTAGATTAAATATCAAATACTTACTGAATGATTTCAGTGCATGCTGGACTAATATTAATCAGGTCATTATGTGAAAAAAGCTAAATCTGGGGAACGGCATGTAACAACATGGTACAAGACTCTGTAGTATGGAAAATTTAAAGTATATATGAAATGTAATAATTTAATATAATGATCCCACATTTCCATCGCCCATCTTCAACAGTGATTAACTCAAGACCAATGGTGCTCTGTCATTTTCTTAGCATCGATAAATAACATTTTAGCATGCATCTTCAAATATAGGAATGTTTATGGTCATTTTAATAATTATCATTGATATTAATGTTTGTAAAATCATTTCTCTCCAATAATGATTCCATTTTTTTCATTGCCCTTATGATGTTTTCAAATATGAGTGCAGGTGAGTATGCCCAGGGCAGCTCGTGGTTGAGGCCTTGAGAGGTGCCTTACAGAAGACACCTGTGGTAGACATTTTGATAGCATTGACCTGTGGAGCACACTTAAGAAATAGGACTGTAAAGATTCATAGTAGTTTCTACAGTGAAGTTAAAGAAATATGTTTCATTTCATTGTCTGAAGGACAATTTTAATATTTTTCTCCATGTCCATGGTAAATATTTGGAACCCACCACTACATATAGAACTTAATTTGTCATCTTCCCTTAGGCTCACTCTACATTTGTTCTCTGATTAATGTTTTTAAGCTTTATTTATGTTTCATAAAGCTTTATGTATGTATGTTTTATATAAGTTGGGGTTTTATTATCCCTTTAAGAAGGAGTGTGTTTAGAAAACAATTGCTTCTGATCCTTTTTTTAATATTTGCAATGGGAACTATTTTAGTAAAATGCACAGATGAAGTGCTCCTTGGGAAGGGAGGGATAAATTTGAGCTTCTTTTAGATAAAAAATAAAGAGCTAAATTCAGAACGACATTTCTTTTATTGATTAAAAAGAAGTTAGAGGGTGGTGCCTGTGGCTCAAAGGAGTAGGGCACCGACCCCACTGCAAACCCGGCCAAAAACTGCAAAAAACAAAAAAAGAAAATTAGAAAAACTATTCTTCTGTTGGAGGAAGGCTTGGATGCTCTAGCTCTTCATTCTAACTCGGCTATGGAGAGGGAGGTAGGAAGAAGAATAATGATAGGGGGAACTTGAAAGCCAAAGTAACCTTTGCCAGAATTATGGGCAAAGAGGATCACTGTGAGGGAGAGCTGATGGCTGCTCCTTTTATAAGTTGTCACCAAGCTCTTAGGTTAAAGCTTTCTTTTACAAGAAAA
>CAUYON010199786.1:0-17855 GCA_963573935.1 Arctocebus calabarensis
TGCAGAATACAAATGTCTTCATATAATAACTGAGAAAATGCCAGGAAGGCTATGTTAATCAGCTTGATGAAAATAGTTAAGATTGTATATGAAACCAGCACATTGTACCCCTTGATTGCACTATTGTACACAGCTATGATTAATGATAAAGATAATACAAAATAAAAATAAAAAAAAATAAAGTGTCAGTACTAAGAGCTTGGTTTTCAAATAGATAATAAAATCACTAATCCCTTAACAGGGTTAATCAAGGACAAGAAGCATAAATAAAAATGTTAGATATGAAAAATGAAAGGTAATAAATACTACACACACTAAACAGATAAGAGAGTATGTGGAAGAACTTTATGCCAATAAATGTGAAAATACAGATGACACAAATGAATTCCAGAAAAAAAATATTATCTAAAGAATAAACTAAGACCCTAAACAGTATTTTAACAATTAAAGAAATAAAATCAAAAGTTGAAAATTTTCTCACAAAAAAATACCAGACTTGACAAGTTAAAAGTGAATTTCACTATGCATTTAAGAAAAAAATAATTCTAATCTTACACAACACTTCCACAGAATAGGAAAAAAAAAAAAGGTAATATCCCAAATCATTTTATGAAAAAGAGCAATTACAGGCCAATATCACTTCCTAAACAGAAAGGTAAAATGCGCAACGTAATCATTTTTATGCCTAATCTAGTAATGTATAAAAGAGATACAATATGATTAATTTGGTTCTGGTTTAATTTAGAAAATTTTATAAATATAAGATTAAAAGAGAAAAAAACAGGTTTGAAGTGACTTTTGGCTCCCAAAACTACTGGGTGATACAACCCCCTAAAAAATACAAGTTAAAAAAAAATTCAAATGAAAAGAGGTTGGACGTAGTGGCTCAGGCCTGTTATCCTAGCACTCTGGAGGCTGAGGTAGGTGGATCACCTGCACTCAGGTTTGTGAGAAGCCCAAGAGTAAGACCCACATCTGTACTAAACATGGAAAAACTAACCGAGTGTTGTGGGGGGTGCCTGTAGTCCCAGCTACTGGGGAGGCTGAGGTAAGAGGAACTCTTGAGCCTAAGAGTTTCAGCTTGCCCTGAGCTATGAAGCCATGCACTCTACCCAGGGCAATAGAGTGAGACTCCATCTCTATCATTCAATCAATCAATAAGAAATATAGTCATCTCAATAAATGGATTTAAGATAATCCAATATTTGTGCATGATATAAAATCTTATACTAGAAATAGGAAAAAACTTATAAAATCTAATAAAAGACATCTACAAGAAAAAGCCATCCTTAAAGGTAACACATGGAATGCCTTCTATGATCAGTAACAATGTGAGAGAACGTCCAATTCATCACAGCAGCCCTGGAGTTTTAGTCCACACAGAAAGCAAAAAGAAAAAATAAAAGGTATGAAGTTCGGAAAAGAACAAATAAAAGCATTATTATTTGTTGAGAATAATCATCATTTAAAAATACTCTCAGAATCCACAAATAAGTTATTGGAATTTTAAAAAGTGTTTAATAAACAAACATAAAAAAGATAATTGTACAAAAGACAACTTCATTTCTATACACAAAGAAGTAATAAATGCATTTTAAAGTACTGAGACTATACAAAGGAAAAAATACAGGGAAAATTCCAAAACTTTGAGAGGCATTAAAGAAGAGTAAAATATAAAGAAAGGTATTCCATTGCCTTTGAGAAATTCTTGCATATGTAAATCCAAAGACATTTATACATGATGAAAGATCATCACTGGAACTGTATGCCTGATAGCAAAATAATAAAACAACAACAACACAAAACACCTTAAAACAACCCTAATGCCTATCATTAATAGAACAAATAAATCATAATAGATTAAAAGATTAGAATGCTTTATATCCATAAACATGAACTATAGCTATACACACTAACATACAGGAATATGAATCAACCCCCCCATAATACTGGATAAATAAACCAGAAAATACATACAGTGTGCATCCCTTTACATAAATTTGACAGCAAGGCAAACTGAATTCATTGATAGAAATGAATAGATAATACAACTATTTGTCAAAAACCAAGAGATAATTAAACACAAAATTCACATTAGTAGTTACCTCTGGGAGGAGTGGGACAGATGGAATAAGAGAGTAACACAGGATAATAAAATGGTTTATCTTCTCATTATTAAGTAGAATTATAGGTTCATAGATACTCATTTTATTACTGAGCTTCAAAGTATACTATGTTACATATTTTATTTTGTCTTAAATATCATATGATAAAAATTTTAATATAAATATTAAAATATCTTTTAAAAACAGTGGTATTAAGGCACAGTTGTTCTGAGAGAAAGGGATATCATATAAGGAAAAATGCTTAATTCCACCAAAAACATATGACAATTACAAACACATATGCACCTAACAGTAGAGCTCCAAAATATATGAACCAAAAACTGACAGAACTGAAGAAGGAATAGATTGTTCAACAATAATAATTGAAGACTTCAACATCTCACTTTCAATAATGGACAGAAAGAATCAGATAGAAAATGAGCAAGGAAATAGAAGACCTAAACAATACTTTACACTAATTAGCTCTAACAGACATCTGTTGAAGACCCAAGGCCAAATAAAATATATGTTTTAATAAGGTGGATATGGAACATTTCCAGAACAGACATATGTCTGGACACAAGACAGATCTCAATAAATTTTAAAAAGACTTAAAATTAAGGGCGGCACCTGTGGCTCAGCGAGTAGGGCGCCAGCCCCATATGCCGAAGGTGGCGGGTTCGAACCCAGCCTCGGCTGAACTGCACAACAGAAAAATAGCTGGGCGTTGTGGCAGGCACCTCCCAGCTACTCCGGAGCCTGAGGTAAGAGAATTGCCTAAGCCCAGGAGTTGGAGGTTGCTCTGAGCAGTGTGACGCCACAGCACTCTACCAAGGGCAATACAGTGAGACTCTGTCTCTACAAAAAAAAAAAAAGTCTTAAAATTAGTTATCTGACCACAATGCCACAAAATTTAAATTTAATTGAAGAAAAAAAATTGGAAAGTTTATGAATATGTGAAAATTTAAACAGTGTACTCCTAATAATGAGACAAAGAAGAAATAACAAGGAAAACTAGAAATACCTTGAGATGAATAAAAATGAACATACAAAATGTAAAATTATGTGTATGTGACCAAAACGGTTTTAAGAGAGAAATTTACAGCTGTAATACCTATACTGAAAAAGCTCTAAAATCAACAACAATGTATCACCTTAAGAAAAAAAAGAAGCAAACTAAAACCAGTGTAAAAGAAAATAAATGTTAGAGATAATAAAATTGATAATAGAACAAAAGAGAATAATCAACAAAATCCAAGTTTGTTCTCTGCAATAAGCAACAAAAATGACAAACATTTAGCTAGATTGCTCCCCCTACAAAAGAAAAAAAAGAAAAGAGAAACATCCTAAAATCAGAAGTGAAAGTAGAGAAGTTACCATTGGCTTTACAGAAATAAAAAGCTAAGGACTAGATGGCTTCACTGGTGAATTCTACCAAACAATCAAGAAAAAAAACTAATGCCAATCCTTCTTAATTTCTTCCAGAAAAACAGAAGGAGAAAGACACTCCCTGATTCATTCTATGAGATCAGTGTATCTTGATGGCTGATACCAAAGCAGATGAATCACAAGAAAACTATAAATCAATATCTCTTATACATACATAAATATAAATTCAGTAATTCCCAAAATACAAGAAAATTGAGTCCATAAACATATCTATGTAATAGCCGAAAGGGATTTATCCAAGGAACGTGAAGTTAGTTCAAGATATGAAATCAATAAATATAGTACTACACCACATTAACAGAGTAGTAGAAAAAGAAAAACCATATGATTATCTTAGTAAGTGCAGAAAACGCATATGACAAAATACAACACCCTTTAGTGACAAAAGAAATAATAAAACACTCAAAAACTAAGAATATAAGAAAATTTCCTCAACCTGGTGGAACATCTATACAAAATCTATTTATTAGTGATACAGTGTAAAGGTTTCCACTTAAGAAGAAAAAAAGAAGGATTTGCTTGCATGTTTTCTCTTCTTCATTGTACTAAACATTTTAGTCAGGGCAACTAAGAAAAAAAGAAGAAAAAAACGAGAAAAGAAAAGAAAGATATCTAGATTAGAAAAGCAAAAGTAAAACTATCTCTATTTGTCTATGACATGATCTTACCTATAACAAACCCTGAAGAATCCACTAAAATATTTTTAGAGCTATTAAGTTTGGCAAAGTTGCAGAATACAAGATCAATAGGAGCTGTATTTCCAAATATTTGCAGTGAACAAACCAAAAATAAAATTAAGATGATTTCATTTACCGTAATAGCATCAAAAGGAATTTAACAAAGAAAAGCTAGACTTGTACACTGAAAACTACCTAATATTATTTTTAAAAAAAATTAAAGGATGTACATAAATGGAAGGACAATTCTATATTTTCAAATGAATTAGAAAAGCTACTATTGCATACGGCAATAACCCCTACACTGACCTATAGATTCAATGAAATCCCTATTGAAATTTTAGCAGTCTACTTTTATTTTCAGAAATGGACAATCTGATTCTAAAATTTATATGGAAATATAAGAAACTCTGAATAGGCAAAACATTCTTAGAAAACACACACACACACACAAACTAAAATCAGAGGATTTACTTTCTGATTTCAAAACTTGCTACACATAGCTACAGTAATCAAAAACTAATGGAATAGAATGATATACTAAAATACATACCTGTATCTTCAATTTATGGTTTTTTAAACAATAACATGGTCACTTAATGGGATAAAAAATAGTCTCTTTAACAAACAACACTGGAAAAATTTAACACGCCAAAAAATTAATTTGGATCCCTATCTTCCACTATATACAAAAGTTAACTTAAAATAGATTAAAGATATAAATACAAAAGCTAAAATATAACTCCTAAAAGCAAACAGAAGTATAAATCTTCACAACTTTGGTTTAGGTAATGATTTCTTAAATTAACACCAAAAGTTAAAATAGCAAAATGATAAATAAATTAGACAAAATTTTTTGTGCATCAAAGGACATTATTAAGAAAAGACAGTACACAAAATGAGATATATTACTGCAATCTTATCTGATAAGGATCTAGTATATGAAATATATAAAGAATTTTTATAGTTCAACAATAAAAAGATAAGTGATCCAATTAAAACAAAAGATTTGAACAGACATTTCTGTAAAGAAGGCATGCAAATGGCTAATAAGCACGTGAAAATACTTGGAACATAATAAGACATCGGGGAAAACAAATCAAAAGCAAATGAGATACTGTTTCATTCTAAGAAGGCTATAATAAAAAAAGACAAAATAATAAATGTTGAGAAGTACGTGGACAAATTAGAACCCTCATATATTTACAACTTTTGGAAATATGAAATGTTGCAGTCAATTTGAAAAAACAGTCCGACAATTTTCAAATGTTAAACATACAATTACCAGCAATTCCAATCCTAAGTACACACCCTACAGTAATGAAAATATATGTTAATGCAAAAACTTGTACATGAATATCTATAGCAGTAGTATCCATAATAACCCAAGAGTAAAAGCAACCCAATGTCCACAGAATACTGGTGAATTAATTAAAAAAACAAAATTTGGTATAACCTTAAATAACTAATTATTCAGCCATAAAAGGAATAGTAACTGATGCACACTACACAAATGAAACATTATGCTAAGTGAAAGAAGACAGATACAAAAGGCTACAAAATACCCAGAATAAGCAAATCTGTAGAGTCAGAAAGTACATTAGAAGTTACCAGTGAATGGGAGGAAGACAGAAGACCTTGGAAGTTACTGCTAACAAGGATAGGGTTTCTTGTTAGGGTGTTGAAAATCTTCTAGATTTGGATGTGGTCATAGTTCCACAACATTGTGAATATACTGAAAACCACTGAATTGTATATTCTAACATAGTGAAAATTGTAAATTACATTATGTTAATTTAATGTCAATAAAAACAAGTACTATAATATCAAGTATATAGTAATTACTCAACAAATTACATTTCTTTTTCTTTTTTGCTTTCTCATTCAAAAGAAATTGCCATAGCCTAGAAGTACAGCTGGAGTATAAAATCATAGCACAATGATTATTCTATGGGGAACTCCCACTAACAGATTTCCATGAATTTCTAGTACCATCAACCTCCTCCCTTGGTTTACAAGCAAGTTTAGGCAAGGTTAGGCCAGGTTTGCTGGATCATGCCTGTAATCCTAGCACTCGGGGAGGCCAAGGTGGGTGGTTTACTTGAACTCAGGAGTTGGAGACCAGCTTGAGCAAGAGCAAGAGGAAGACCCTGTGTCCACTAAACATGGAAAAAGCTAGCAGGTATTATGGCAGGTGCCTATAGTCCCAGCTATTTGGGAGGCTGAGTTAAAAGGATCAGTTGAGTCCAGGAGTTTGAGGTTGCTGTGAGCTCTACTGATGCATGGGAGCCTGTCTCCAAAAAATATATATAATAATAATAAAATAAAATAAAATAAATAAAGACAAGGTGAAGAATGGATGACTCATGAAGTCCACTTGTCACAAGATTTCTAACTTCTAACAAGCCTACTGTTCAGTACCTAGGTACTGGAGCTGCTGAGAACCAGGGGACACCACTATCTAATCAAGTGGTGGTCAATCTATCACATATCATGTCACTAAAAACTTTTAGCCACCACAGTTAAAATGCTTCTTTCTTGCCATTTTCCACATTGTCAACTTCACTCCTGCTGCTGGCACCATGTCTCAGACAACAATATCACCACTGAAGTCTTGTTCCTTTGCTCCTCCTCCATCACCCTTTCAGCACTGGCAGTGCTTTCTTAATGCAACACTTCACGTCGGATTAGTGAACTACTTTAGGATCCCAATCTGAGCCTGGGTAAATTTTTCATAGACAGATTTTTCTCATACTTACCCTAGGAATTCCCTCTTCTCAAGGGAGTGAAGTTGTAATTTCAAGCTCTCTGTAGGACTTTTCAATCACACAGAGTTCCTTCCCCCTTGAGTAGATTCTCCTGTTTTTTACTTCTATCCCCTTCTCTTTTAGTGGTTTTCTTATCATTACTCTTTTTCTGAACAAGTCATGTCACCATGACCCTCTTTTTGAATTTGCTTTCTGTTTCCTGGAAAGCCTTACCCTTCTTTGCCCTCAAACCAGAAACCAGCAAACCAGTTTATTCTTCAGGTCAGAGTCTTCCTTGTAGAAGACTTTTCTAATGCCTCGGCAAGGTCTGGGGCTTCTTCTCTCAGATCTTATTTTCTCATAAAACTCTCCACTAATGCACTTGGCAGGATGTATTGTTAAGTTTTTATTTTCAATCTTGGCATATGCATATCCTCACTAAATTATAAAGTCTTCCAAAGGGCAAAGATTATGTCTTGCTCACAGCTGTAATTCCAGCATCTAACAAGTAGTAAGCACTCAATAAATCATTTCTTACAATAAATGAGTGAAAGAAAAAATTTAAAAGGTCTATTAGAACCTTAACATATGTTAGTATTTCTTGAGTCCTTGAGTCGAGACCTTGTTATGAAGAAGGAACCAACTGTGTCAACAGCTTTGTATGTATTATCTCTGAATCTGCATAAAAACCATAGAAGTAGGTAGTTAATCTTATTGTGAATGGGTAAAATGATGCTTTATAGAGAATGAATATGACAGGATTTGAACTCAAATTCTGATCTCTAATGCTCAGGCTGCTACCCATATTAGACTTGAAATAATATAAATAATAAATAAATTGATATTAAGAAGACTGTTTTAAGAGAGTATATTTACAAATTTGAGAATTATCTGTAGTCTTTTACTAGAGGCTTCTTGGGACGCCTTCTAAAATAAACCGTATGCATGAAATCTTGCAAATAATGGTTTCTGTAGTCTTGTTGCTTTTGTATCTCATACCTCTTTACATGCAGTTCCCTTAGTCTAGGAAGCCCTTACCATCATACCCTTCTGTAATTTAATATTTCGGTAAGGCATAACTTTGCACCTGAGGTCCTTCTGCCAGAGATATTCTCATCTTAAGAGGCTGCTTGCTGTTCCTTATGATTACTTCACTAATGTACATTTCTAGACGTCATACTTACTAACACATCTCTCTCCCCTATGCGTTCTAAATTTCTTCAAAGGCAGAGTTCCTTTCTCACTCATCTGTCTACTCCTACTTGTTGTATAGCACAACATCATATATGTATCAAGACATTTGGCAAAAATGTTAGCTAACAACTTGTCTCCCAGTATGGGCTTCAGGAAGATTTGAAGTATGAGCTGCCCAACCCTGGCCAAGCAGGATGTGGCAAACACCCAGATTAGCTACTGTTCATGTTCCTTCCTTTTAACATTTCCTCTTTATCCACATAAAATGTGTTCCACTTGTTTTGGCTAGAGCCCTTACTTCAATTCAGGGCTCTTAATGACTACAACATGACATGATGTGTGATGGTTTGGGCTGGACTTGAAGGTGCAAATAAAAACAAGGTGCAGTGGCTCACCCTATAACTTAGCACTCTGGTAGGCTGAGGTGGGAGAATCACTTGAGGTTAGGGGTTGATTAAGAGAGAGAGAGAGACCCCATCTCCACAAAAAATAGAAAACCCATGGTGTTATGCACCTGTAGACATAGCTACTCAGGAGGCTGAGTATCACTAGACCCCAAGAGTTCAAGGTTTCAGTGAGCTTTAAGGATGCCACTGCTGTCTAGCCCGGGCAACAAAGGGAACTCTGTCTCAAAACAAACAAAAAAGCCAAAGTAAGAACTTTGATATCTTGGGAGTAAATAGGCACTAAATGTAAAAAAGGTAACCAGCTTATATAGTCATAAAAGTTACTTTAATGTGCCATTAACTAAGATGGGGAAAATTAATTCTGTCTGAAAAGGGCCAGGATGATTTGAGGTGTTATCTGATTTGGAACTTGTACTAAAACTGTCAAGGGAGGGGAGTAAGGCAGGAAGCATTGTACAGAAGGAGGTTTGAAAGAGCACAATGTAATCTTGAAGAGGAAGCAGTTTGTTGAGTTGTAACAAAAAACGTAAGAGGAAAACCAATGGAAGGTGAGGTTGGAGGTCAAAGTTGAAGAAAGATATGAAGGGCTTGAATGCCAAACTAAAAGTAGGATTTTTATATAAACCAAGATAAAGGCACAACCCTGAAGATTTTTAATCAGGTTAGTAACATACCTAGATTTATATTTGGTATCAACTAACTCAGCAAAAGACAGAATATTAACTAGAGCAGAGAATATCAGAGGCAGATTAATTAGCTAAGGAGACTACTTATAACCATTCTCTGGCCAAGGAATGAACTAAAGCAGCAGCAATATGCATAACACGAATATAGAACTGAGCAGACCGAGAAGTTAGGAAAAAGAAAAATACTATAGTAGCTGGTGATGGGCTAACAATGGAGAAAAAGGAGTGGCAGAGGACTTGAGTCATTTCTCATTTGGGGTGAACAAGGATTCCAACATCCAACCTCCAGCCTCTCCATGTGAGAGGTTTGTGGGAGATGATAATGAGTTTAATTATATACATAATGAATTTAAAGCACCTTTGGGACCTACTACTAACCACTCATTCTAGGACTTAATCATATACTATTGAAGTATACTGATGAGTTTATGTAGACTTCTCCACCATTGATAAAATTTTTTAAGATTAAGTTTTCAGGAAAACAACAATAACAAACCCTAAGTGAGCTGATTTGTGTAGACTATGATTGTACACACAAATTAAGACCCAATTTTGTTTTCAATTCTTGGATCAAGTAAAGAACTCTTCAAATTTTCTAGATTACTATATACAAACAAATCTTCACATACTTGATAGCACATTTCTTCCTTATCTTTACTAGTAGCTGAAGAAAATATTTTTCCTCTGTATGTGTGTTTCATCATGGAACAATGATGTCTCCAGTCTACTTGAGAAAATAACATAACCCAAGTTAGCAGTCATAAGTGCAGTGGTTCAGGGATTGGCTCTGTCATATTCTGATAACCTAAAGCAGTTACTAAACTGATGCTTAATTTAAATCTGTAGAAACGAATAACAAGGCCTATGTCAAAGATAAAACTTAAATGTTATACGTAGAAGTATTTATAACATGTGGCATAAGATCAGCAGCCAAATTAAATTCTTTCCTTCATTTGTCCTTCAGAAGAAGGGAGAAGAAACTATATTTTTTAATATTGTTTTTATAAACACTTTGAACCTTTTATTTTAAAGTAATTTTCAAAGTCAATAAAGGAAGTTACAAGTCAAGTACTGACATTAAACCTATTTTAAACATTACTAATTGTGTAACCTTGGTTGAGTAAATTAAATATATTTTCTCCTCTGTAAAATGGGAATAAAAATTTTAATGAATCTAAAGGTAACTGTGGATTAAATGACATAAAGCATGTCAACTATGTATATATGTACTATCTGGCAGTTAGGGTACTAATCAAAAAGTTACTTGGCATTATAAACACTATATGTAGTACTCTATTTTGTCAAATATGAAAGTATAATGCATATTTTATCGAAGAGATAAAACATTATAATAGTGTGTGTGCATTTAAGTCAAAGGGAATTAAGAACTTAAATTCAATAGTCACAAAAAATACATATCATAAAAAGTAGTACTATCTTGTAGGAAAACATAAATGAATTTCAAGTCAGAGATAAGAGGCAATGGGAAAATCACAACTAAGTCTTTGTAGAATATAGTTATTAAGCTGTTATTTAGATTTGCATGATCACAAGAGACTTGAAAATTTTTTATAGGGCATTTTCAGTATTTTCCAGAAATAAAGACCTTAGGAATAACAGATTTTACATATTATTTACTGAACTAATTTTATTTTTAAGAAAGAAATACACAGAAGAACATCAATAGGTATTTTTATTGTGCCAATGAATAATATAACAATAGCAAGTATTTTTCCCACACAAAAATGGTATTCCAGGCTTACCCATTGATCATGTTATAATTATTCATTTCCCTAGCAACAAATATCCTTCGACGAACCATCCACAGTAGTTTGCTTTTCTCCTATGATGCAACATGTTATAGGAGAAAGTTGACTAAATAATATGGCATAATTCTTGACTAGGAGTTTGTTTCTTCGGTTTTTTGTTGTTGTTGTTGTTGTTTTGAGACAGAGTCTCACTATCTCACCCTGAGTAGAGTGCTCTGGCATCACAGCTCACAGCAACTTCAAACTCTTGGGCTTAAGCAATTCTCTTGTCTCAACCTCCTGAGTAGCTGGGACTACAGGTGCCTGCCACAACGCCTGGTTTAATTTTGGTTGCAGTTGTCATTTTTGTTTAGCAAGTATGGGCCGGGCTAAAACCCACTAGCCTCGATGTATGTGGTTGGTGCCCTACTCACTGAGCTACCAGTGCAGAGCCGGGTTTTTGTTTTTTTTTAAGTCATCAGAATGCTAGAGTTTTATCCTGCCTCTGTGTCATGGCGCAACATGGTTTCTTCTTAACATTTAATAGGTTAGCCCCATGGGCATACTAGCTCATTAATCAAGATACAATAATTTCAAATGAGGTAAAGGCATATCCCCATTAGTCTAAAAGTTCAATCCTGAATTTATCTGTGAAGTAAACCAGCAAAAGTGAAGACCATAATAAGACTAGGAAGGAAATGTTTGGTCAAATTTTACATGCTATTTCCAAGTAGTTTCTAAACTTCTTATGTAGCATTAATTTATATTCTACCACCCAACATGTGCACAACTAAACTTTATTCATTCAGATATATAGATGATTCTTCTTGGAGACAGTTCATATCACTATGTATGTTTGAAGTAAAGCTGCATATATTTTAAAATAATTCTATAAAGTCATGCTTTTCCAAAATTCACACAGGGCCAGGAGGGGTGGCTCTGTAATCCTAGCACTCTGGGAGGTTGAGGCAGGAGGATCACTTGAGCCTAGGAGTTCGAGACCAGCCTGAGCAGCATCGCAAGACGCCATCTATACAAAAAAATAGAAAAATTAGCTGGGTGCAGTGGTGCATGCCTATAGTCCCAGCTACTTTGTAGATGGAGGTGGAAGGACTGCTTTAGCTCAGGAGTTTGAGGTTGCAGGGAACCACTGTACTCTCCCCAGGACAACAGAGCAAGATCTTGTTCCCAAAAACCAAATAAAACACAACAAAAAAAAACCACAACAGGATCTGGCCTCAATTATTCTTAGCAGTATTTTCAAGTAATGGTCATTAGAAATACCAGTCTAATGTCTATTCAACACCTGAATAAACTGCAGGCACATTTTTAGAATATATTTTACAAAAACCTGGAAATAATTTACTTATTTTGCACATATATACCAAGAGACCCAGGAGCTAATAGATTTATTTCCCACAAATTATTTCTTTTAATTAAAATGACTGTCAACCCAGCACAAATAACAGTATTTTTTTTTTCTTACAACTCTGATGCTCACTAACATCTATGGCATCTAGGTGATATTATGTAGTTAGGTAAGAAATTGTTAGGTAACCACTCTCATGGTAAGTCAGTTTCACAGAACTGAGAATCAGAACAACTACTCCTAGGTCAAGGGCAGAAATGGTGTAATACATAAAGCTCTAAAGCAGTGATTTTCAAACCTCAGTGGTGAACGGTGAATCATGAGGAAATGCTTGTTAAAAATCTAGATTCCTGAATCCAGGTAATTAAAAATTCTAATAGAGTAGGTATGGGATACAGCCTAGTAGCCTGCATTTTAAAAGGCAACTCAGATTAATTCCCACACCAGGTGCCTAAAGTGTTATTACTTTTCAGAGGGTTCACGAATTCCCTGAAATACATAAACAAGCCTAAAAGCAATTTTTCATGTGGACACTCTACCCTCCAAATCTAATGATTTCATCCAATTTTTCAGGTTTTCAAAGTGGGCTAACACCTAAAAAACAGCAAAGGCTACATCACCTTAGGAGTCTCAAATCCCAGGTTAAAATAACACCAATCAGCTACCAGGTACCCTTTATTCTTTTAGCGCTACTAGTTTGGTCTCTTTATCATTTTTGTCAGCTGTACAGGCAGTCACCTTGGAGTCTTTATAAAATTAACAAATATTAGTAAGAGAACTTTATTAATAACACAGTTTTCTAAGAGATTTGAGATCAGAAATTTTCCTTATTTGCTCTACTTATAGCTATTTTTTCCCCTTCTTCATCTTCCCCAAATTGTTAAAATAAATTCACTTTACTTTTAATTTCAAATGTACACAATATAGGAACTATATAGCTGTTTTTTAAAACTAATGTAATAAGCCTTGATAATTTAATTTTAAACATTGTCCTTATTTTTGAAAGGTCTAAATATCTAAGAGCATTACTTAAAAAAAAAATGCTCTTTGGCTTTTTACTTTAAATTTCCTATAGCTTATTCATAATTCTGAGACATCTTTTTTTTTGGCGGGGGGAGACATAGAGTTTCATTACGTCGCCCTCGGTAGAGTCCTGTGACATCACAGCTCACAGCAACCTCTAACTTTGGGCTTAAGCAATTCTCTTGCCTCAGTCTCCCAAGTAGCTGCAAGTACAGGCGCCTGCCACAATATCCGGCTATTTTTTATTTCTGTTGCTGTTGTTGTAGTTGTCATTATTATTTGGCAGGGCTGGGCTGGGTTCGAACCCCCCAGCTCAGGTATATGTGGCTGGCGCCCTAGCTGTTGAGCTACAGGCGCCGAGCCTGTGAGAAATGTTTTAACCGTAAGTCATAGACCTTTTTCTTCCTCACAGAGGCATATGATCTTCATCAGTCATATAAAGAAAGATGCAATTCTAAAATGTTATACAGGTACTAAAAATAAATGGTAGGAAAAAATTGCCATGAAAGGACAGACGTATACAATCACTGAACTTTAAGTGTAACCTTACTTACTTTATAATAACTGGGCGGTAGGATGTGATGTGCATGAATATGTTTAAGTATGTAATATGTGTGCAGATATAAGGGGAAATGCTGTTAAACTGGACCATCTGTTAAAATCTGGTTCTCATTTTTCTCTTTACAAAAGATCATCCATGATGGTTTGGAGGTGGCTTTTCAAGAATTATATTTCAAAGAACATCAGAAAATGAATGGTTATACAATATGCTGTTTTTAAATATTCCTGTCCTGAAACTTCTAAACCCACTTCAATTTCACCTAATCAGGTGGAAGGCCCCTCTCCTAATTTTTTCCTAGGCTCAGACAGGACGGTATGTTTTCTCTTCTCTCTCTAGTTTTAGGAAACTAGAGCTGAGGTTCCAGAGCCATCATCCTAAGAATTCCTCATCATACCCTAAGGTCACCCTCCAAAAAAGGTACAGAGTCCAGATTCTACAGTGCTGTTAGTCCTCAAATGCCCTACTGAACTGGTATTTAAGGATCTCTTGAGAGCAAGGTAAAAAAATTTAACACAGGGAATCTTAGCCCTAGTACAATAATTCGCAATACTAACTGTACTTTACTATCACTAGAGGGGGGTTTTAAAAATAAAATTCTACCACAAAGGTTTTGATTTAAAAATCAGTGGCTGGTCCTGCATGATTTTATCACTTATCTAGAGTCAAGAACGACTATCCTAGAGCTAGGAGAAAGAAATTATATGCAAAAACAAACAAAAACTATTGCTTTAATATGTCTAATTGCTAAGGATGGCGTAAGTAATCAATGAAATAATGGATATACATACATATATATGTGTGTATATATATATGACAAAAACTAAATTCTGTGTGTTATCAAAACTGGGTGTTTGGATAAGTAAAACAAAAAAGTTGGCCTCTTGTCATTTATAGCAATTATTCATAATATTTTCTTAATTATGAATTAACAATGATTATGAATGCCATAAAATATACATGAGAATAATTCTTAGTTTTATTTAATTAGATAACAGAAATATAAAATCAGAGAGTCAAAGGGCTAGATAACTCTGTTCATATACTATATGGGTTCAGATTAATGAATATCACTTTATTTATAATTTTGAAGAACTGAGAAAAGATACTACCCTACCAGTAGGATGCTTCAAATATTAAACATTAAATTACAACACAATAGCCTAGGATTACATTTATTTCAATTCCCTTCTACTAAATCAGAAGCAGGAATATGTGCCCAGTATTCCCAAAGTCACTTTTTCTCAAACTAAGTAACAAATATTTTGAAACACTAATCACAGGCCAGTATTCTTGTGCTTAACTGATACTGACTAACGTCACTTTAACATGTAACTCCTTAAAACATGATATATGTAACTCCATACTCCACCTACCATTGCCATGTAAACTATAATCTAGTCTCAAAGATAATGAAAGTAAACCACATATAAACTTCTTTAATAAAATGAATATATTCAGGACTCAGCGCCCGTAGCACAGTGGTTATGGCGTCAGCCACATACACTGAGGCTACAGTGTTTAAATCAAGCCTGGGCTGGCTAAACAACAATGACAACTACAACAAAAAATAGCCAGGCATTGTGGCAGGTGCCTGTAGTCCCAGCTACTTTGGAAGCTGAGGCAAGAGAATCGCTTAAGCCCAAAAGTTGGAGATTGCTGTGAGCTGTGACACCACAGCACTTTACCAAGGGGTGACATAGTAAGACTCTGTCTTAACATCAACAAAAAGATAAATAAAAAATAAATAAATAAAATGAATATATTCAGAAGTTAGATGCAAAGGATGTTTCTATGTGTAGGATAATTTTTCAATAGTTTATAATTAAAATTTCAGAAATGACTTACTTTTCTTTAATCCTTTTCAAGGCAGGGTCTTGCGCTGTTGCCTGGGCTAGAATGCAGTTTTACCATAGCTCTACAGCCTCGATCTCCTGGGCTCAAAAGATTCTCCTGCTTCAGACTCCTCAGTGGCTGGGACTACTGGAGTGAACCACCTACTCCAGCTACTTTTTTATTTTTTTAGAAATAGGGTCTTGTTATATTAACAGAGGCTAGTATCAAAATTCTGACCTCCAGTGATCTTCCAGCCTGGGGCCTCCCAAAATGCTGTGATTGTGTGCATGACTCACCATGCCACCCTGATTTACTCCCATTTCTGATCACTACGTAAGCAACAGTGACTTCTGAAATTTTGAGTTTTGTGTCTCTCTTAGGCTAGGGTTGGAAGCAACTTTATAAACACTTAGGTACATAAAAAGAGCTTTCTGTTTAGAGCAGCGGTTCTCAACCTGTGGGTCGCAACCCCTTTGGGGGTCGAACGACCCTTTCCCCTTTGACAGGGGTTGCCTAAAACCATCGGAAGACACATATTTCTAATGGACTTAGAAACCGAGACACTACTCCTCATGTGTGGGGGTCACCATACAGGTAAGGTTGAGAAGCACTGATTTAGAGGAATCTTCCATGAACCCTTTTAACCATTTACTTGACAAACTTTGCACGCTCAGTTTTTCATGTAACGAATTTCTTTAAATTTGGCACAATAATGAAGTAAAAATCGTATATGTCCCTAGGAGACAAAACCACAAATAAATACTAGAAAAATAATACAAGTTTAAAATATATACAAGGGACATTATACCCTAACTATAAATAATATGAAAATATTAAGTGGGATGCTGAAAATTTTTTCTTATGAATTAAATATGTTAATATCACAAATTATCTTGCAGAAAGATTCCCTTTATTTTTGAAATGACAGATCTAAGTAAGGTTGCAAAGTGCTCGCTTTTAACTCCCAGCTATTATTTTTGTCAGCTGCACTATCTTTCTCCTTTGCCATATGCATTGTAGGTGGGATGTTTCCTGTTGTTACTATGTCTAGCTTTGCAGACTCAACTTTGTAACAGTTTATTTACATCTCAAAGTGTGATCCTATAATTGTACTTTGCGGTCCCCAAGTCAAAGTAATTTAGTAGGGTGTGTACTTAGTTTTTCTATTTAATATCCTTAAAAAAAAACTGTTAATCTGGAATGACTTAAATAGTAATAGCAAAAACTAAATTAAAAAATTTTAATAGAAACAAAGATAAAATCACCTCTCTTATAAATATTTAGTCATCAGTTTAGTGAAAATCTTAAATGTCACTGAGATACCCTTTCTAATTTATTATGAAGCCTTTCTTATTTGTTATGGCCAGGATTGCTCCACAGTAACAGAATTTCAAACCAGTGCTGGATCAAAACCATCCCAAAAGAAGTATACCCTCAATTCTCTAACATCCTCAGATTTTCTTTTTTCTAGCAACAATTTATTCAGTTAGCTGCTGAATAAATTCAAGATAAGTAAAAGAAACAACTTTCTTTACTGAAGAATAAACCATATAACTCTGAGAAGTTTTTGTAGAGTTGAGATGTAGGAACCACAATATCAACATACCTGGCTTCCAGGGACATTGTGCTTCCTTTTCAGAATTTTGTACAAGTATGGACTTAAAAAATCCTGAAAGATTAAATAAATATTAAATAGAACCAAAAGAAAATTTTTTTAAATTAAAAAAGCATTAAATTCCTCATATTATATTAACTAGATTAAAACACAAAGTTGCTGGTCCAACTTTCTAGGTACCACCTTGCCTGATTTTCCTCTTGAAGATTCCGGCTTTATTTCATAGACATATAAATAAACTAGGAAGCAGGGGACCTAGGTCCCAGATACAGTGCTTGTTCTATCAGTTTGGTTAAAAGAACTTTCCAAAATCTCTATTTCCTTATCCAGAAAATTGAGACAATGAAAAATTACACACCCTTATTATTATGTCTGCCTTACAACTCAACTTATATTTCCATTTTATAAACATCTAAAAGAACTGTTTGGTATATCACTAT
>CAUYON010199791.1:0-11129 GCA_963573935.1 Arctocebus calabarensis
TAGTGATCAAGGAAATGCCATGAAGGATATCTGTAACAGTACGATCAAAATATTTCTG
Organism: Arctocebus calabarensis; assembly: GCA_963573935.1. Classification (NCBI taxonomy): domain Eukaryota; kingdom Metazoa; phylum Chordata; class Mammalia; order Primates; family Lorisidae; genus Arctocebus; species Arctocebus calabarensis. Next base: position 59 of record CAUYON010199791.1, read on the forward strand.
AATGTATATGAATCGTGCCCTGTGATTGCACCAATGTACATAATTATGATTCAATAAAATTATTAAAAAAAAAAAAAAGAAAAAGAAATTTGAAATCTTGGAAGCCATTGCAAAATCCCCACACAAACTTGGCAAGGAAGCCATGAAACCACAGATCTTAAAGGATGTATGGATGTTTGGGCAGCGAGCCAGTGAGGCACAGAGGGAAATGACTGCCCCCCCAACCCCAGAAAACAAGTCTCTAAATCTTTTATCACAACTTCCACCACTGCTCTTCTTCACCAACTCCACAAGGGAAAACTCCCCCAAACTACAACCGAGATGAATTTCTAGCAGTCAGGTTCAAAAAGTTCAGATCAGACTTATAGGGAATAACCATAATAAACAATATTAAATAATATCTTTTATTTGATTGTGGTGCAGAAAATGGACATGTACAAAATATGTCTTTATTCACTTAAAGTACTTAATTACTCAGAGTAATATTATTTTAATGTATTGAATCCCATGTAACCTGTATCAAAATTCAGATATGATATTTAATTCTCCTTTTCCTGGGCTATTTTGGCTATTTTTCTAATAATTTATGCACACACACATAGATGCACATATAGATGCACAAAGATTATTCTACTAATGTTTATAATCATTCTGTACAGAATCCATTGGAATTTGTTTTTAAAAGTATATTTTAGCAATTTTTGTTTTATTCTGTTTCTTGATTATTCTTGGGTTTTATTTATTTACTTGCCTGTAAAGTTAATCTTTTTCCCACTTTTTGAAGCTTATACTCACATTAGGTTTCTGGGAATCCACAGACATAGTTGATTGGAATTGAGTTTACTGTTACATACAGCATTTAACATTTCTTCATGTAGGATTCTAAATAATTTTACAAGTTCTATAGTCATATATTGCAACTTACAGTCTTTTTTTTTTTTTTTTTAAGACAAAGCCTCAAGCTCTCATCCTGGATAGAGTGCTGTGACATCACAGCTCACAGCCACCTACAATTCCTGGGCTCAGTGAGTCTCCTGCCTCCGCCTCTCAAGTAGCTGGGACTACAGGCACTTACCACAACGCCTGGCCATTTTTTGGTTGCAGCCGTCATTGTTTGCCAGGCCAGAGCTGGATTCGAACCTGCCAGGTCAGGTGTACGTGGCTGGCACCTTAGCCCGTTGAGCCACAGGCACCGAGCCGGAACTTATAGTCTTAAGTACAATAACACATGGGAAATTTTATGAAACATCAAAGTAATACATTTTTGCTCATCTTACATAGTGATTCTGTCATATAGTAATCTCCAAATATTGTTGAATAAATGAATGAACAAATGAACAAATTAATGGCTTTTCGAGTCTGATTATGTCATCTTCAAATTTGTGAAGCATTAATCTTCAATCCTACTATTTAAAATTTCTCATAGACTAGAACAGAAAAACAAATTCTAGGAAAGTCCTTTGAAACTTCCCTTAATTTTTATGTCATTCTGTTAAACAAAATCCATTGATTTCAGATGTCAAATCACTTGTAAACCCAACTTATTTTATTACACCCAGCCATATTTCTACTTCCTAAAGGTAACATGTTTATGAGTTAACTGGTCAATATATGATTGTAAGCTACTGTATTTTTGATATTTTGGTCTAATAAAACAGCTATATAAATTATTCAAAAATTAGAATTTAGGATTGCATTTATAAACCTAGAAGCAATTCTATTTGCCTTGTTTACAATTTCCTTAAAGTATTTCAATGCTATATCATTTGAGATATATGCATTCATGATTTTTAGTGTATATTATTGGTTCTTTGGAGTAATTTTACATTATTTTAATTAATTTTCCTATTACACATGCACATATATTTTATCAATTTCACAGTTAAAAAATTTATCCACACAAGCCTGGTTAATTCTAGATGGTTCTTTTATTTTTAGTCCATTTTTGTCTTTCATTTACAGACAAAGTAATTTTGAATTTTATTTTCCTAATCTAGTCTGTCATCACATGTATTTCTATAGTGGTGTTGGGACCATATACATTTAAATGTTAGAACAAAGTTTTGTTAAGCAAAATGCATTAATATGTATGCATACATGCTTATATATGCATATATAACATATATGTATACATATATGTAACTGTGCATGCATGCATTTCTCTATACACACATGTGTATACACATATATTAAAAATGAAGGACAAATAAAATATGTGTGTGTTTATATATAAAATCCTCCACAATCTTCAAAGGTTTCCTTTCATTAATCTTATTTCTATTTAATAAATTAATTTATTATGTAAAGGGATATTTCCTTTAAACCAGAATAATTTGCATAGTTCCAGAAGTTGATGGACCATTCATAAACATAACAATAGTTGAATAAATTTGAAGTAAATTGTTCCTTTTTATATATCTCCAATTTTTCTTTTTTGAAGTATAATTCTTAAAATATTCTACAGTGCATCATCTAATACTTTAACAAACAGTTTTTATATAACTTTTAATTTTTTTTGCTTTATTCACTTTTTTTTTATTGTTGCAATTTCATTGATGGTACAGAGAACCTGGTTATGCTGATTGTATTTATTAGATAACGTCCATCTTTTAATTGCCCTTTTCCAGGAGGTGTATCATTTTATTATGAGTTAATCTTTTGATTTATAATAAGAAAGATAAAGAAAGTAGCTTTGTTTTTTTTTTCCCTCCCTCCGTCCCTCTCTCTTTTTTTTTTCTTTCCAGCCTTCCTACCTTCCTTCTTTACGTTCTTTTGAGACTGGGTACCACTCTGTTGCCCAGGTTGAAGTGCCATAGAGCAATTATAGCTCACTGTAACCTCCAACTCCTGGCCTCAAGTGACCCTCCCAACCCAGCCTCTCAAGTATTAGGGAGTATAAGTGCATACCACCAACCATGCCTGGCTAATTTTTTTGTAATTTTTTTTTTTGATAGAGATAGGTTCTTACTATGTTGCCCAAGTCAATCTCCTAGCCTCAACTGATCTGCTCACCTCAACTTCCCAAAGCTTGGGAGAGAGGAATTAGCATAATACTATTTCCTAATACTTACATAATTTTTGTTATAGTTTGGTTAAAAATGTTTTTTAAAAACTTTACAAGTTGGCACATTATACTGCCTTATTTTTATTAATGCATTTTGCTTAACAAAATTTTGTTCTAACATTTAAATCCAATTATATTACTCAAATGTATACTGCACTTTAAATTCTAAATCTGTCTTGCTTTTAACTTTGCAATAGAGATTATCAGTTGACAAATTATTTCAGTCTTTAAATCTGAAATACATTCACTTTCTGTCTTTAAAGTAAAAAATCATTTGGGCCAAGTTATATTGATGCAAATTCAATTATCTTTATTTAGCTTTTCCCACATTCTTCTTTCAGCATAGGCTTGGTATTGAGGTTCAGAATTATTTATCTTCACAATTCATCACTCCTTTCTTTCTGGCAGCTCATAAGATAATACCTTTGTCTTTAAAATTTCAAAACTTTTATGTTGATGTCTAGATATTGTCCCTTGTTGATTGTGTCTGTCAACACTGTCGAATTCCAGGCTGAATTTATTATTTCATATAAAAAATCTATAATATTATTCTGAATATGAAAAGTATTTCTCTGTTTCTAAGCTTTCAGTCCTTGGAAGCAGAAATTCATGTTCTGTTTGTATTTTTACTTACTGCAAAAAATATAGTATCTGCATTGTCTTTACCTACATCACTATCTACATTTAATCTATTACTAAGGCATATCTAATCGCTAATTGATCTACCTAGCCAGGTATCTCTCAAGAAAATCTGTCTTTATCAAGTATTGTTAGCTATGTAGCATTTATCTAAAATCTTTAAAAATGCGCGTGTCTTACAAAACTTCTATGATTCAGCCTTTTCCCCATAAGCATGAGGCCATCAGTGTGGTAGAATATTGTGACAAGATGATATTGGGGGTGATGTTAAAGATCTCCCTGGACCAAAACATGGTGTTAATTGGGAAAACTGACCTAAGATACATAGCAGAGAAGAGTAGCCTTCAAAATATACAAAACTACTTGTTATATTTCCTATGTATTGAAAATAATGATACAAAGAAAATACATGTCTTTATGCAAATATGAATGCCAGGTGCCAGGTAATTTGTACTCATTTGTGCCAACATCCAATATCATGGCTGCAATTAGAATTACATCATGTTTTAAGTTTATGGTAATCCACCAACATTTTACAGTCTTTGACCCAATTTGAAAAGTAAATATTTTATTGGAAGTTATATATAATTAAGTATAATTCAAGTTTTGACCATAGGCATAAAATATGACATTCTTGCCCCCCTTGAACTGATGATTTTGCTTTTGGTTAATTGGTTTGGGAACAAGGATCACTTTGGTGACTTCCATTTAGCCCTTTCTATCACAATAGTTTTTGTTCTATGCGTCAATTCAATATAGGGATTTTACCAGTTACTCCTACCTCCTCTAATTTCATATGCAGGAAGTATAAAGGAAAAAAGATAGAGAACAGAACTAATTTCCATCTTTCCTGATACAAACCTGTTACAAATCAGATTTTATTCAAAGTTCTTCACCTCTTGCAAACATGAAGCTTATTAATATGAAGTAGCCTAAGACTAAGTACTTGTTGCTACTATTTCTTTACTAGCCACTCTACTCCATTTATAATTTCACATAGGTTTGAATGTAGTATAGATGCTGATGAGACAATCAAATTTGCATCTCTCTCTGTCTGTGTTTTTCTCCTGAATTGCAGATTTGTGTATCTTACCATTTAACTTCTCTTTATGGATGTTAAATTCAACTCATCTCAAATTGAACTTCACCATTCTGCTTCAAATGAAACACACTCCCCATCTCAAATAATAGCAACTCATACCTACAACTTGCTTATATCAAACATTGTTGCATCATCTTCCATTGCTCTCTTTTTGTCCTATCCATTGGAAATCTTGTTGAGTTTCCCATCAAAATATCCTGAACCTTATTTTATGACATCCACCATGACCATCATAGTCCAAATTCGAGTCATCTCTTGCCTGTGTAATAGCAATGGCATTTGTAATTATTTCCTTTAATCTACATTAATTCACCATCTGTACATGACAGAGATGCCAGAGGTATCTAGTGGAAACCTAGATCATATTATGCTTCTACTCAGCTCAACCTATTCCAAAGTTTCCTCTGTGGTGTGAAGGTTGGTGTCGCCCCCAAATTTTGTTGAAACTTAATCTCAAAGTCATTAGGAGGTGGGGACTTTCAAGAATGGTGAAGCCCTCATAAATGGGATTGATGCCCTTATAAAAGAGCCCTGTGGGAGCTTATTTTCCATTTTGCTATGTGAGAATATAGCTAGAAGGCTCTGTCAGTGAGGAACGCGCGCTCTCTCTTCAGACCCTGAATTTTTGATGCCTTGATCTTTCAGTTCACAGCCTCAGAGAAGATTAACAGCTTCCTAATTTACAATATTTTGTTATATCAGCCAAAAAGGACTAAGACGCTCCCCTACTTTATTCAGAAACGTAAGTCTCAGGAGACAACATCTCTTACTTGTCTCCTCCTTCATGATGTTGATGCAGCTGCTCATGCTTTCTTAGGGAACATCAGAAAAGGCTTCGCCTGATGGTCTTTGCGTTGACTCCTCTCTCTGCCTATAGTTCTTTTCCTGCAGATAGACATACCAAAAAAAAAAAAATCCCACACATTCGTCAGGTTTTTATTTGATATTTTTACTCAGACCATCCTTGTTAAAATCATATTGCTTTTCTTGACCTTCAGCATTGACAATATTTTTATCCTCTCTACTCATGTTATTTCACTTACAAATTTCTAAAATACAGTACAATTTATAATATATATTTTCTTATATCTACAACTGAGATTTCTTTATTTCTCCTTTTTTGGAGGTGGGGACAAGATATCATTCTGTTATCCTAGGTAGAGTGCAGTGGTATCAGTGTAGCTCTCTGCAAACTCTTAACTCCTGTACTCAAGGGATGCTCTGTCTCAGCTCCTGGGTAGCTGAAACTACAAGTGTATGCTACCACAACTGGATGGTTATTTTTTTCTATTATTTTTAGAGACAGAGTATTGCTCTTGCTCAGGCTGGTCTGGAACTGCTGACCTCAAGTGATCCTCCCACCACAGCCTCCCAGAGTACTGGGATTACAGGTATGATTCATTGCACTTGGCCCCTGTTTTCTCCTTTTAACAGAATGTAAACTTGATGTAATCTGGGAATTTTTTTTTCTCTTTTCTTCATCACTGTATCCTAGTCAAAAAACACAGCCAGATAGACATTAAATATACCTTTGCTTAATTAGTGACTAAATAACAAATTAATGGAAATTACATTTCCACTAATTCACTGGTCCTTGTTCTTCCCAGTAAACCATAATAAAGTGCTCTATGCATTAATGTTATTCAGGGCTAATGTCTAATACATTTTTAAAAGTAACATAGATGATTCTGTTTTCTCTACATAGACCTAGATGTGGCAAACTGCTACAAGAGCTATGAGGAATATTTGTAGCACATACTTGTTATGTATATGCTTTACAGTGTTTTGTTTTTCTCACCTATACTCAGACTTTATTTCATTCAAATGGGTTTGAGTTGTGAAGCTACTCAAGACTGACTGTTGAGTGAGGATTTGAAACTCATTATCATAATGTGTTAAGGTATGGTAGCAGTTAAACAAACCTAGAGTGCTTTTTCGATTATAATAATCATATATGTTGGGCTGCCTAACTGTCTGAGCTCTAAGAGACCAAAGATCAGCTAAATTGCTAAATATCCAAGCAGGTTAGGCCAATTTGATTTTCCATTTAGGGTCTTTTCCTCTGTGTGTCCCTCCGTTTAAGTGCACTCATTCCAGAATTTCCCCAATTTCGGCAAAAGTGATGAGCTCATTTTAACCATAGCACTTTTTCACCAGCATCCCAGTCAATAAACACAGCACTAGTTGCGATTCAGACATGCTGTTCATCCTTCACTGCTCAGGCTTTGCGCCTTCTGGGCTCTCCTGAAGGGCATAGTTAGTAGATAGACAGGCTACTTGTAACGTGTTCACTTCCCTATTTAACTCCCTCCTGATTACGTGGAATACGTTGCCAATATTATTTTTCAAATGTTCAACTAGATTTAGTAGTGCAATGACTCTGTTCATAAGCGTGACTTGGATGTAAATGGGGTGTTTGTAACTCAGGGACGGCACATATAAGATATCACTGAGTGACAAATTATGAGGAAACAACTCTTATTCTTTCCAGGTGCCTAAGCTAATACATTGAATTCAACAGCTCTGAAAAATTTTTGATGGATTAGAACTTGCATAAAATTTTCTTTTTCCATTAAACCTCATCAGTCCATTCCCAAATATAATAGCTAGAGTATGGCTGATAACATTTAGCAAACCTTCAAAATTCTCTTAGAGAGTCTGTTTCTCTTCCAAGATTTAATTATTCAATTGACAATGTGTAGAGTCTTCTTTCACTAGGCAGAAGGTTTGGTCATAAGACAAATCCATGTAATCCTACCCTTATTAAAAGAAGTTTCTTCAGAGATGGGCCTATAGTTCTAGAAAACTATTCTTTCTCTTAACTACATAACTAAATAAATTTTCCTACTACCCTTGCATATAGGTGTGACACCAGGCTAATTTTCTGCAACAAAATGTGAATAGAACTGATGTGTCACTTTAAGCATGATCCCTTTACTAATTCATTCCTGTTTCTCAACACCAGCTAGATATCAATGCCTTGAATAAATCCAAAAAATCGGCTTTGAAAAAAAGAGAAAAAAATATCTAAAAACAAGTGTCAAAGGCTTAGCATACAGGAAATGAGAAATAATATAACTGTTATCAGAGGTTAAAGAGATGACAATCCATATTACGTGATGGTAAAGCATTTGGTAAAATTCTTCCCTGCAATTTCCTAAGGGAAGATCACATGTCTACTGAACTAACAGCTGTGGGGAAGAGATTGAGAAGAATCAAAGTATTAGTGTCTGTTTGCTACTACTGCATCTTTTTGTCAAAGTATTATAAGAAACAAACACACCCAGAAGGGAATTCTCAAGTTTGCAAGCAAAAAGAAAAGAAAAGAGACAGCGTTTGGAAATTTAGAGTCTTTAAGAGTGGGAAAAATAACTGCTTCTGGTCTCAAAACATCAAGTAATAATATGAAGACTCGAGTAAAAAAAAATGCATAAAAACACTACCACACAGGAAACATCTTTTTTAGCAATGATGAGGTAATATAGCCCCAATTTATTATTTTTCCTTAGATGACTAAAAATGGAACAAAGTGCAGGCAGACTCTGACTTATGGCTATTTGACATAGAATTTTTCAATGTTACAATGAGTTTATTGGGGCATTATGTGCATTTTAAACTAATGATACATTCTACTTACAATGGGTTTATTGGGACTTAGCTCCTTCATAATATGAGCGACATCTGTAAATTAAACAATGATCTTCAGTCATAGGACAATAGGTAGGTAAGACTAGAGACTCTGAGAGAAGACAAAATAACAAACACAGAAGGTCCCTTTGTCTCAAAATACTGCCTAGAGGTTCACTCCAAGCAAAACTCAAGACAGAAAATCAGAAAGTAGCTCCAAAGTCTACTTTGAGTTGAGAAGACAATTTGGTATTAACAGAGACTGATGCTGCTAGAATTCACCAGGTAGCACACTGAAGAGAAGAAAGTCGTATAGGCAGAAGGCTGAGTGATATTCAGATGGATCTGCTGGCTAAGTATTGCCATGAACTTGCATGAGAGAAAACTTTATGAGGGGAGGAAAAAAACTATAGATTTGTTCAAATAATTCCCAAGGCTAGCATGAGGTTGGCAATGATTTATGAACCCATCAGCACCTCCCCAAAAAGAACTTACAATGCACAGGGTATTCTGTCTAAACTTCAAAGGTGTTATTTTAGTAATGAGAATGAATTAACCTGGATGCCACCACCAAAGAATAAACCTCAAAAGCTTTGGTACTAAGTATGTCCACTGCGTGCCAGAATAAGATCCAACAATTTGTACAAGAATACAACAAAATCCTCATTTATCAAATTAACACATTTATGATCTACACTGGATAAAGATATAAGCACTCCAATTTGTACAAATTATCAACATATTGAATCCCATAATGACATAAATGTATTCATGATCTATGTACAAATGACTTAATAAAAAATGTAAAAAAGAATACAACAAAATCCAAAATCCACCAATGTAAAAAAAAAAAAAAAATGATAACCAGCATCAAACCAAAATTCAGCATGACTGAAATAAAGCATAGAAAATATTACTCATAAGTAGAACAAAAAATGATCAGCACATTTAAGGTACTGAAGGAAAATATTCCAACATATTTAATAATGCTATAAGAAGTGAAAACAATGAAGCCAAAATAAACATTTTTTAAGACCAAAAATATGAGCAAAGCTCTCTCACAGCCACATTTTCAGAAATATTAAAACTCCTTTAAGCAGAAGGAATATAATACTAGATGTAAATGAGTACTTATACAAAATAAGAAAGAAGCACCAAATATGGAATATATGCAAAAAATATATTAAAGATGTTTTACTACTTTTTAAATGTATTTTGAAGATAAATGTTTAAAATAATAAAAATATACTGTAACACTTACAATGTATGTAAAATTAAACTGCACAACAGCAATAGCATAAGTACAGAAATAGGAAAGGGAAATCTATAATTATAAGATTTTAACACAATGTGCATGGTTGTAAAATTTTATGTCAATGGACACCATAGTAATTTAACGATATATATTACAAACTGCAGAACGAACATTTGAAATAAAGGTAAAAAACAGGTGTAGCAAATAAGAATTTGGGAGAAATAAAAAATACATTTTGAAAAAAATATTTAATGAATCCACAAGTAGTCAAGGAAAGATTTTTCTAAAAGATGTAACAGCTAAACTCAGCCATGTATTGTCTATAGATCCCACTTTAGTTTCAAAAACAAAGAAGTTTAATTAAATAATGGAAATAGATATAACAGACTTTGGCACTGTAGCTCAGTGGTTAGGGTGCTGGCCACATGCTCTGGGGCTGGTGGGTTCAAACCTGGCCCAGGCCTGCTAAACAACAACAACAAAAAGTAGCCAGGCATTGTGTGTGATGCCCCTAATCCCAGCTACCAGGGGGGCCAAGGCAAAAGAATCTCTTGAGTCACCCAAGAGTTTGAGGTTGTTGTGAGCTACGACACTACAGCACTCTATAGAGGGAGACAAAGTGATACTCTATCTCAATTTAAAAAAAAAGAAAGAAAGAAAGAAAGAAAGAAAAAATAGGTATAACATTAACCTTAGAAACATTTTTTCTAAGAAACAATGTCTTTTTATAATATTAAAAAGGAAGAAAAATAGGAATAATGTTAACATTAGAAAAATCAAGTAATGTAATATGCCATATAACAAAGAAGATAGAAGGAAAGAGAAAGAAGAAAAGGAAGAGATGAAGAAAAAAAGAGAGGAAGGAAGAAATAAAGACCATGTAATCTTTTTAATAGATCCCAAAATGATGTTTATTATAAAATTTAGCACACATTCTTCAGAAATAAAAAAATAGGAAAGAAATGCCTAAAACTAATGAAAGACATCTACAAAATACCAATAGCTAACATTACACTTCATGGTAAAACATGGACTACTTTCTCCCATAATCAGGAACAAGGTAAGAATACACGCCTTCACCACTTGTAATCAATGTCACACTGAAATAAGGAACGAAAGTTGTTAAAAATCTTACAAATTGGCTCAGCGCCTGTGGCTCAATAGACTAAGGAGCCAGCCACCTACGCCTGAGCTGGTGGGTTCAAATCCAGCCTGGGCCTGACAAATAACAATGACGGCTGCAACCAAAAAATGGCCAGGCGTTGTGGCAGGAGCCTGTAGTCCCAGCTACTTGGGAGGCAGAGACAGGAGACTCGCTTGAGCCCAGGAATTGGAGGTTGCTGTGAGCTGAGATGCTACAGCACTCTATCCAGGGTGACAGCTT
>CAUYON010199794.1:0-13828 GCA_963573935.1 Arctocebus calabarensis
AAGGCCTAAAGGAGGAGATGGGGAAAGACTGGGAGAGAAATGGAGAGAGCTTCTCTCTCCCCACTAGAATTCTCTCCCTCTACCAGGAGCCTTAATGTTTTCTGTATTCTTTTCTGTGAATAAATTCTGTCTTACAAAAAAAAAAAAGAAAATATCACAAAACTCTCTAGCACTACAGCAAAAAAAAAAAAAATCATAAAAATCTGACTGCAATTCCATAAGTACTTCTTAGATTCTTTAAAAATCACTTTAAATTTTCATAAAATGAAAATTTACTCAATCTTCAAATATTATTTTAAACATGCTTTTCAAATTAAATAAAGAAAACAACCAATATTAGATCAAACTGCATTTTTAAACAACCCAGGGCCCACTCATGTATAGAAGTTTTACCAGCTTCAACAAATAAAAATTAAAAAATGAAATTATATTCCTTAATTGTTATTCTATGGAGAAACCCACTTAGGATCGTCTGTCTTCAGGTTTTCCTGCCCACAGCTGAAAAGAACTTCCCAAGGTGCTAATGCCACAAAGCACATGGGTTCCAACAGTCACAGGTAACTATGACAGCAAAGCCACAATTATTTGTGAGATCACAGAAACTGTATGATGTAATTTTTTAAATCAAGGTAAAATTCGCGTACAACAATATTAACTATTTTTGAATGTACGCTCCAGTGATATTTAGTACACTAACAAAGTTGTACAATCAGTACCTCTACCTACTTCTGAAATACTTCCATCACCCCAAAATGAACCTCATATTCACTAAGCAGCCACTCTCTTCCTCCTGCAGCCCCTGACAACTGCTAATGCACTCACATCTCTTCTGGATATTTTGTATGCATGCAATACAGAACGTGTGCTCTTTCGTGGATGCCTGCTTTCACTAAGCATGTTGCTTCGAAGTCCATCTACACTGCAGCATACATCAGTACTTTATTCCTGTCTGTGGCTGAAAATAATTCTCTGTCTAGCTATCTCACATTTTCTTCATCCTTTCATCCCATGACAGATACTGAAAGGTGGATTGGTTCCACTTTTCTGCTACTGTGAATAGTGATGCTATGAACACTAGTGTACAAGTATGTGTTTGAATCCCTGTTTCTAATTATTGTGGGTATATATCTAGGAGTGGAAGTGCTGGGTCATGTGGTAATTAAATACTGAACCTCTTGAGAAACTACCAAACTGTTTTCCACAGTGGCTTCACCATTTTATATTCCTGCCAACAAAGTACAAAGTTTCAACTTCTCTGTATCCTCACCAATACTTGTAATTTTCTGTTGTTCTTGCTTTGTTTTGTTTTTAAATTACAGCCATCATAGTGGGTATGAAATGGTATCTCATTGTGGCTTTGATTTTGCACTTCCTTAGTGAGCAATGGTGCTGAAAATCTCTTCACATGCTTGTTGGCCATTTGTAAATCTTCTTTAGAGAAATATCTATTCAAGTCCTTTGCCCATATTTTAACTGAGTTGTTTGTCTTTTTGTTGTTCAGTTGTTAGTTTTTTATGGATCAGGGATATCAGATCCTTATCAGATTTGCAAATATTTTCTCCTATTCTGTAGGTTGCCTTTCCACTAACTTGATGGTGTCCTGCGATGCAAAATTTTAAACTTTGTGATAGTCCGATTAATCTATATTTTTCTTTTGGTGCCTGTGCTTTTGATGTCATTTCTAAGAATCCATTACTAAATCCAAGACTATGAAGATCTATGTTTATGTTTTCTTCTAAGAATCTTGTGGTTTTAGCTCTTATAACTGGGCTTTTGATCCATTTTAAGTTAATTTTAGCATGTAGCGTGAGTTCCAACTTTATTCTTTCATACGTGGACTTATGGTTGTCCCTATGCCATCTGTTGAAAAGACTATCCTTTCCCCTTTGCATGGTTTTGGCCACCTTCTAAAAAAAAAAAATTAATTGATAATCAATAGATGGCTTTATTTCTGGATTCTCAATTTTAATCCACTGATCTATATGTCTATTCTTATGGCAGTACAATACTATTTTGATTATTATGTCTTTGCAGTAATTTTTGAAATTGGGAAGCATGAGAACTCCAACTTTTTCTTTTTCAAGATTGTTTTGATTCTCAAGGTTCCTTGCAATAAATTCCAAATAAATTTTAGGATCAGCTTTTCCATTTCTGCAAAAATGGCCACTGGAATTTTAGAAGAGATTATACTGAATCTGTAGTCACTTGGGTAGTACTGCCATTTTTACAATACCAAGCCATGAACATGTATGCCTTTTCATTCTATAATTTTAATGTTATCTTAAAATGTCCTTGATAAGGTAATACACTAACTTATTTTAGTTGTCTGTATCTTTATGGTGATTTACTAACATTCTGGTGTAATTCACAAATACGAAGTTTCTACTTGCCATGGAGATCCAACATTCATACTCCAGAGAATGACTGGCAAAATATTTGGGGTCTTAACACGTACTTTTGGCTATGGAGAAGATTAGAACTCAAAGATTTTCATTTCCCTGATTATATAGTTAAGTTTCATTATCTGCAGTGCCTAGTAAAAGAGCTGATACACATGAACCGTATATGTTCACTGATAAAAGTAAATTGTTTAATGAACTTTACAGAATGTTACCAGGAACTCTCATTTAGTTCAAATCCTCCAAAATTGATTATGAAACATTAAATACTTTTCTTTTTGAGACAAAGCCTCATTTTGTCACCATTGGTAGAATGCGTGGCATCACAGCTGACAGCAAACTCAAACTTTTGGGCTCAAGCAATTCTCTTGCATTAGCCTACGAGTAGCTGGAACTACAGGTGCCGGCCACAACACAAGGCTATTTTTAGAGATGGGGTCAGGCTGGTCTCTTTAGTTTCATTATAGATGACAAACTACATGGAACTGGATTTCTTTTTCCCAGGATTTGGTTGCTGGTTGTTTGTTTCAATACCAGATGGTATTTTCTCATTGAAGTTATTTATAGGCAATTTTATTCTTAAAATTCTTTCTGATACTGCTGGATTACCTCCGACCATGAGTCTCACACAGATCATACGTGGAGAGGAAGTACAAACTGAAACTTTGAAAAGTCTGCACCAGGTACCAGAACTGAAGCCATCACTGCCTTCAAGGCCTTTAATCCATAGTTCTCAAATGACTCTTACTTTTGGGGAGGATACGATTTCCTTGAACTTGTTAGTTTTAGAAAACTCCACAGTTATTTTTCCTGGGTTATTGTGTCATCTTCAGTTCTAATTTAGATGTGTGAACTTATTGTGTCCAACCCAAGTTACCTTTATTATTTTTAGTGATTGTTCTCTCACAGACATTAGCTAAAAATTTTTAGAGAAAATACTTTTTTTTTTTTAAGACAGAGTCTCACTTTGTTGCCCTTGATAGAGTGCTACGGCATCACAGCTCATAGCAACCTCAAACTCTTGGGCTTAAGCGATTCTCTTGCCTGAGCCTACGGAGCAGCTGGGACTACAGGCACCTGTCACAACGCAATGGTCTCTCTATGACTGAGGCTGGTCTCAAGCTCGTGAGCTCAGGCAATCCACCTGCCTCAGCCTCCAGAGTGCTAGGATTATAGGTGTGAGGCACCACGCCCAGGCACAGCAATAAAACTATATTCTGGCAGGTGCTCAGGGTCAGTGCCTTGGCAGGGCATGGTAGCTACAGCAAAGTTAAGAGTTCTAAGTTAGTGTTTATTTTTTATTGTTATTTTCTTCTTAACTAGAAAGTATAAGTTGAAGAGGGCAAGGAAAAGAGGGGCAAAGGAAAAAAAGAACATCCTAGGCAAGAAAGGGGGGCCAGAAGATAATAAGGTAAGACCCTGACATGGTAATGCCATAGGTAGATAACAGCCCAGGAAGGGGAAGAGCTGAGTGAGGGTGTACACGGAGGGGGCGCCTGCTGGCTGATTCTAATGCCAAGCAGTCAAAGGATCCTTTCACACAGTTAGCAAGACTGGTCAGTGTAACATCTGTGGCAGACTCATTCTCATGGCATGAGTTTTGCCACAAATTCTTCTAGAACTGGAAGCACTTCTGACATGGTAGGTGCAGGGCCTTTCTCCTCTTATTTAAATCTGGTCACGGCCTGATGAGGGTTCTGTCTCCAGGGCTCATATAATTTTTCATTCTCTAAAAATATTCTCTTTTCTTTTCTTGAGACAGAATCTCACTTTGTCGCCCTGGATAGAGTGCTGTAGCATCACAGCTCACAGCAACGTTCAACTCTTCGGCTTAAGCGATTCTCTTGCCTCAGCCAAGTAGCTGGGACTACAGGTGCCCACCACAACACCCAGTTATTTCTCTGTTGTAGTTGTCATTGTTGTTCAGCAGGCCCACCCAGGTTCAAACCCGCCAGCCCCAGTGTATGTGGCGAGCACCCTAACCACTGAGCTACAAGTGCTGAGCCTTCTAAGAGTATTTTCAACAAGTTAACTAAATAATTGTACGTCTCCTTCCATATTTCCTCAGCTCTAGTTGCACTCAGTTAACCTGAACTCTGTGTTCAGGGAATAGGGGGAGTGCACAAGGAAATAGGACAAGGGCCACATTCTCTCTGGTTGTAAGTAGCACAGAGAGAGGTGTACGCTATAAGGAATGAGATAGGAGATGGGGTGCTGTGCCCTATTCTATCACAGAGAGACATGTCCTGAGCCTCTCAAACCCAGAACTCAGAATTCCTACTCTGGGTAATGTGTTGAATATCTGATTGCATGATAGCCACTCACATCTGTATGATTTTTATCAAGTATGTACCCCGCCCCCAAGAGTCTGTGGGATTTTTATGTTAGAGGAGCAGTCAGGAGCCATACAGCAAGAGCTCAGTGCATCCTGGTACTCCTTAGCCTGAAGCCCCAGCAGAAAGGAGCCCAGGTTAGGCACTTGCTCCAAGGCTGGCTGGGAGAAGGAAGTAGCCTCACTTCACTCTAGTCAAGGCTCAGCATTCTGAGTAACCTCCCCATCTCAAAACAACTGCTATGATTTGATCCAAGGTGATGTTAGCTCTCTTGGTCCCTAACTGCGTGCCCTAAAGCCCTCCCAATGCTTAGCTTGCTTTCTTTTCTTTCTTTCTTTCTTTTCTTTTTTTTTTTGTAAAGGGAGCTTTTAGTTAATTTGCAGGCCTGGTATTCTGTGCCCAAGAGCTGAACTCTTGAGGCATTCACCCAGGACATGGACAGCCCACTTTAGTTTTGTTCCCTGCTAACTTCATGGTGGCCTTAGTTATAAGCTCCTAGAAATAAGCTCTTAGCTGCAGAGCAAACGCTTGGTCTGCAAGCTCTGCTACAGAGGAAAAGGAAAGAAGAGGGCATGGGGGAGGGTGGTTATGACAAGGCTACAAACTAATTACCTTTACTTTGAAAGAGCCAAAACCTAGACATATCTGTTAGCATAAGAATGGATAAACACATTGTGGTATTCACACAATGGAAAAGTAGTCAGCAATAAAATTTCCGATGCACATACATGTATCACAGATGAATCTCTCATGCTGAGTAAAAGTTGGCTATAAAAGAGGATATGATTCTGTTTCTGTGGAATTCTAGAAAAGACAAAATTAAGGTATGGTGGTATAAATCAGCCCACTCCCCGCCCCCCGCCACCCCGTTGCCGCCAACCCTCTGTGCTCATTTGGCTTTTTTCTCCCGTGGCCCCTGGAGAAAAAAAGTCCCCCAGGCCAAAGGCCTGACCCACCCGGGTGGTAAAAGTCTGGACAGAGATTACCTTTGAAGAGAGAGCTTATGGAAACTTCTCTGGAGTGACAAGTTCAATATATTGATGGTGATGTGTTTCCATGGGCATAAATGTCAAAACTTTGTGAACTATACACTTAAAATATGCACATTTTGATGTTTATAAATTATGTCTCCATTTTAAATATTTATTAAAATGTTCTAAAACCCTTTTTTTAATGGCACAAAGGTAGTTTTCCATCAAGTTGCACCTATGTGGCTAACATTTACAGAAAGAGGTAAGATATTTAAAGTATTCAAATATACCTCTTTAACACAGTTAAAGCTCTTTAAAATAGCATAAAATTTTATATCAATGAATTTGATTAATGCTTAAGAGTGAATTACATAGAGGATTCCCTCAAATGTCCCTTTTTCTAACCATCATGTTAAATATTTTAGATTTAGTTTTGTAATGCCCAAAAAAAGTTCCCCTAATTATAAGAGTAATACACAGTCAATATAGAGAAACTGCAAAATAAAAGAGAGTAGATAACATTATAGTGGGAAAGAAACTAACATAATCCAAATCATAAGCGTAAGGAAGAAAATTAAAGGTCATGCCACAAATACCCACTGCTCAGAGATAAGCACACACCCACTTTAACCAAATCTGGACCATATAATACAGACTTTTTCACTTAAATACAATATATGTAACAAACATTTTTCATTATTAGGCATTCTTTGCACTTTTTAATCACTAATGAGGTCAAATATTTTATGTGATTATGAAACCAATTATATTTCTTTATTGGACAGGTTGGCAATTTAAAAAATAATGATTTCTTTTCCGATTACAATATACTTACTATAGAAATGTGGAAGATACAAGAGAGTGTAAGACTGTGAGAGAAAAAACTCACATAATTCAAATCATAAAAACAATCACTGGGGAGTGCCTGTGGCTAAAGGGAGTAGGGCAGTGGCCCCAAATGCAGGAGGTGGTGGGTTCAAACCTAGCCTCGACCAAAAACTGCAAAAAAACCCCAATCACTATTGCTAATTTTTACTTTTCTTGGCATATATATTTTCTTATAGAATTGATATTCTGGATAAATTTGGTTTAGAGCAGTGGTTCTCAACCTTCCTAATGCCACAATGTATTTTCATTGTTACAAAGGGGTCGCAACCCACAGGTTGAGAACCGCTGGTTTAGAGGGGTTTTTTTCATTTAGCATCATTATATGAGCATTTCCCTCATGCCATTAAATTCTTCATATTTTGACTCGGCGCCTGTGGCTCAACAGGCTGAGGCGCCAGCCACGTAAACCTGAGCTGGCGGATTCGAATCCAGCCCGGGCCCGCCAAACAACAATGACGGCTGCAACCAAAAAGATGGCCGGGCGTTGTGGCGGGCGCCTGTGGTCCCAGCTACTTGGGAGGTGGAGGCAGGAGACTCGCTTGAGCCCAGGAATTGGAGGTTGCTGTGAGCTGTGATGCCGTGGCACTCTATCCAGGGTGATAGCTTGAGGCTCTGTCTCAAAAAAAAAACTTCATATTTTTGTTAGCTTTATTTACTCTGTTGAATTTTTTCAGCTGCACAGATACATAATTTAACATTACCCAGTGTCAGGTATTTGAATATGTGTACTTTTGCTTTTATTTACTTGATGATATCTTTATATATAAATTACTGTCTTTACCCAGTATTATTTCCTTGGAATAGACTGCCAGAATTTGAATTTCTGAGTCAAAGAGTATGAAAGTTCATAAGGCCCATATTGCCAAACTGCCCTGAAAGCTATACCACTTTGCATTCCACAGGAGTGTCTAAGAATGTCTGTACATCCACACCCTGGCTGGCGTTAAGTCCTGTCTCCGTCTCTCAGATACACTCCCCAGTCCTCACATACTCCCCACTATAACCCCCCACAATACATAGCACACTTTGGAATCTAATGCGTGAAAAATGCTATCTTACCACTTTAAATGCATTTCTTTACTAGCAGAATGAAGTGCTTAGTTTTTTATTTGGCTAATGTACTTATAGTTCCCCTTCTGTAAATAGTCTGCCAAATTCCCTAGATGTCTGACACCTTTCAGAAGTAACCAACAAGAAAAAAAAAAAAAAAAAGAAGTAACCAACAACTGTTTGGGGATTTGTGGTTCATCATAAATAATAGAACATAAGAATGTACTTCTCCCTTCTCTTAAAATGACCAAGACTCATCACTTATAAAAGTAGGAGTATATTTAGCCAGGCGCAGGGCTGTGCACCTACAGTCCCAGGAAGCTAATGTGAGCCCAGATGTTCAAGGCTGCAGTGAGCTATGCTCAGGCCACTGTACTCTAGGCTGGGCAACAGCGCAATACTCTACCCGCCCCCCCCAAAAAAAAGAAAGTTAAAAAAACAGAACAAGAACATACATTATAACAATACAAAACTAAGAATAACTTCACAGCAGCACAGGATAAACAGGGAAGATACCATCAGGAGAACACCCATGAGGACTTCTAGGTCAGAAAAGGAAGAGCCATCAGGACGGAAGGGTGCCAGTGCTGACCATGGAGAGGAAGCTTTGATTTAAACCAGGCAAAAGAAGGGACCTCCAAAGTGTGCATGTGCCCACAGAGCCCTGGGAGAAAACAACCCAAAATTCAGAGACAAAGGAGCTGGATGTGGAAGCAGAAGTGAGCCAGGCAATGTCAGGGGAATAGCTGAAAGTCTGTGGACAGCTGCATCCTCCAGTGTTCTCAGCAAGACTGAGCTGGAAGACCAGCTGAAGGGGGAGCAGCCGTAGAGGACCACCCACATAGGTGCAGGGACTGTAGAATGAAGAAATGGCCCCACAAAGGACAAGACACACATTCACCCATAAGGCAGTTGGGGAACCCTGGGGGGATGTCCAGCTATTTAGCAGGACCAGAGCTCCTCGACTCTGAATCTGCTTCTGAAAGAATAATAATTCTCACTTGTGTTGAGAGAACCCACTAACTTACCATTCTGATCACACAACCAGGGTTCTCAGCCCTGGATGCACATGGGAATCATCTGGGGAGCTATTTGGAAATACACCAGTTGCTGGGGCCCCAATACAATCCAACTAAATCAGCATTTATAGAAGGAAGAGGAGTACAGGCATTTTTATTTAAATGCTTAATGTATAATGTACCCTTAAGAAACAACAAATAAAAATAACAAAAGAACAGAAAATATGTTTAGTATTCTTTGAAAGATCCAAGCACATACTTAGAGCAATACTACAAAGTTATTAGTCGGGAATAAGAAACAAAACAGGGCGGCACCCGTAACTCAGTGGGTAGGATGCCAGCCACATACACCCAGGCTGGTGGGTTCAAACCCAGGCCTGCTAAAACAACAATGACAACTGCAAAAAAAAAAAAAAAAAGAAAGAAAGAAAAGAAACAAACAAAACTACCAAAAAGAAGTTTTAATCTCTCAACGGAGGTCTGAATAGCAAAGGAGCATACACAAAGACACAAGTAGCAACTTACAAGACTGAACCAATGAATTCTCCCCAGTTGAGAAACAGGAAATACTGGGAGGGGTAAATCTAGATGATTCAATATGTCACTTTTTTTTTTAAGGTGAGGATAAAGGGAAATAAATTACCAAAGAAATAATAGGACCAAGTTTCTCTGAATTGAAGAGAGAGATTAGCGTACTAGGTTGAAAGGGTTTGCCAAGTGGTTTATAACAATATTGAAAAAGGAATACCTAAAAACAACTTGGTAAAACATTTAAATTGCAAAATAAACAGAATCCTGAAATCTAAGGTTGTGGGTGTTAATCATAACAAAGGGAAAATTAGATTTACATCAGATTTCTCATGTGTAACACCAGATGCTAAAACATAAACAAAGCAATTTCTACAAACCTTAAAGGGAAAAATGTTTTCTAAACTTGAACCTCATATTTCCCTAAAACTATCATCTAAGTATGACAGTAAAGTTATTTGGGAATATACAAGAGCTCTGTGTAGTTCACCACAATGTATTTTGGGGACAAGAAGAAGAACTCAAAGTTGCACTGTAGCAAATTAAACTGAATCCTAAAAATAAAAGACAATTTGAGATACAAGCAGCAATGCTGAAGAAATAAAACTTACTGTTAAATTTCTACAATTATTGATAAAAATAGTTGTGAGGTGAAGCACAACTGCTAGTAAGAATTCTTAAAACAAAAGAGATATAATGTGGAAAATCCAAAACTTTGAAAAAGATCTAGGAACAAAAGGAATAAGGAAGGAAGAAGCAGATATAAACTTCAAGTTTTATTTATGGAGGAAACATAGATGCTATTCAAGTTTTGACACCTGCAGAGAAAAATTAAGTTCAAATGAAAGAATGACCTCCTTCAGAAACTTAAGGATGGTGATGGATGGAGGTGAGAGGGCTCCAAAAGAGGTTAATAAGTGCAATGGGAAGCCATTTAACAGTTGATTTTAAGTTTCCAAAAGGATTGCTCCGGCTGCAGAGTAGATGCTCGGGGGGTGGGCAAGAGCAGCTGCTGAGAGAGAAGGCGGAGGCTGCTGCAGACTCCCGGCCCCCCCGGTGACGGTGCCACACTAGGATGCTGGCAGTGGAGATGTGCTTTACATTAGTGTTGGAGGTAGAATCACCAGGCCTCATGGTGGACTGTGCACAAGGGACAGAGTTGTTAAGGATAACTCCCGGGGTCCTAGATTTAACAACTAAGTCCATGAAGGTACATTTTTACCAAGATGGGGATAACTACAAGAGAAACAGATTAGTAATCTGTCAAGAAATAATTTTTCACTTAAAGTCTAGATCCTGTGGTATATTGCAGATGCCAAGGCATTTCTCATCCTATCTAGTAAGTAACAATCTTCCTCAAGTACACATTTTCATGCATATTTAATACCATAGAAGCAATGCCTCAGTGGTCCATTAGATGCAATTAGTTTTTCAATGCCTCCAATTGAGGTCCACCTCTGAAGGATGGCCAAGCATCAACTCTAGAAATCTAGGTCTATTACATGAAGTAAAATTGAGCAAATAAAGACTAATAAAATAAGCAGCATCTCATGACTACTTCTAACATTTCCTAAAGATAATTATTTTGATCAGCTAGAGACTGATACAAGTAACAACACTAAAAATTCAGTGTGTTAGCACATCTTTAAACATCCCATCAGGGTATGTGTGTATGTGTTGCAGTCACACACCAGTGTGTTTCTATACCCTTCACATCTGTCCAACTATGGTAGAGCTACCCCAAGTCCATGATGGAAGCTTCAGTTTTCTCCCTTAACTAAGCAACTGAATGACTTTCTGTAAAGGCAAAGTTGACCACCTCAGGGCAAAGGCAGTACATCCCCTGAGGAGGCAATCACTGAACATTGATAACTTGCCTGTGGACACCATGGGTTGAAGACCAACATGAGGGGTCATTTTTCCCACCTCGACGTTCAGAACACAACTCTTAAGGACAGTTCATGGAAAGTCATTTTAAAAAGGTCTTGGATGGTGAGGGATGAGGACAAATATTTTACCCTTTTATATTCCTATATTTTTTTTTTGGATGGTGTAAGTATATGTCCATTAATTATTAATACTTGTATAATTTTAAAAAGAAAAAAACTTCCCCTTCCCAAATCTTTGTAATAGAAGAGTTAGCTTCCCCAGAGTAATGAGAAAATTGTACTTGCTTCATACTGTTTCAATTACCTAATAAGGAATTATAGGCTTATTATATAATTACTTAAAAAAGACTACAGCTATTCATCAAATAAATGAACTCACAAACATGTACTTGGTACTTACAGGTGCCAAGAAGCGTGCTACCCGAGACACGCCATACTCAGGCCCCTCACTTGCCCTTCCTGACCTCCTCCTTCCAGTGGCTTCCAGCCCACCTTTTCTGCCAACAGTACCCAGAGCCGGTTTTCTCTCACCACTGGGCCAGCTGCCCACTGGCGATCAGCTCCCCGATGGCCACTGCCTCCCAAGCGGAACATGTCCCAAACCAAAATCACTGTGTCCCTGGGACCTGCTCCCCCGTGTTGCCCACCTCGATGTCTGCCCAACTGCCTAGCCCCCTGCCTTCCCCCACCTCCCACCAGTCCCCAGCACATGCCAGTTTTCCTCCTCCTAAATCTTTTTTCAGTCTATTGCTCACTACCGTTACATATTTGCTCCAAGAACCAGCCCTTCACATCAGGACCCAGCCTCTACAAGCCATTCTCCCCACTGCTCCAGTGCTTAGTCTTCCTCACTGAAAACCTGGTTGGTCACTCTTGTTCTGGAACATTTTCAGGGGCCCTTCATCAAACCCTCAGCATCAGGTCCGGGCCTTTCTCACTTCTCCAGCCGCATCTTCCACCTATGCAACCACAGCTCCTTTACAGTGCAAGCCCTCGCTAGCTATACTGCGTCACGTCAGCATTCTGGGCACAAGCTTCCTGCCCCACGGTTTCCCCCTGCCCACCTGGTACACCCCTCCTTCTCCTTAAACTATACCCTCACTCGTCCTTTGGGTTTCAGCTTAGAAACCTTTGCTTCTCCCCCCTCCAAATCCTGGGTTGGTTGTCCTGCTGACTGTTCTGACCATTCTGCCTTGTCCCCTCTCAGAGAACCTAACATGCAGAACTGTGATACTTACTCCTTTGTATCCTGACTTTACTGTAAATTATATGAGGCCAAGGGTTCAGCCTGCCACCCTTCTCCATGGAAGACATCTACACAATACATGTTGATATATGAATGCCAGCTTATAAAATAAGCATCTCTGGACAAAATATTTATGTTCTTAAGCTATTCCAACATAACCCAGACCTTTTTCAGGCTACATACTCAGATTCTAGGGGAAGTAACAGTAATGATGCTGGTGTCAGGAAATCTGTCATCTTCTAGATCTTGCTGTTATCACCTGTATAACCTTGGACAAGTCAGTCAAGATGTCCAGACCTCTGTTACCTCATTTACAGGGAGGGAGCTGAACTAACTCATTAAGATCCCTTCTACTCACCAAGTGTAGTGGCTCACACCTATAATCCCAGCACGTTGGGAGGCCAAGGAGGGTGGATTGCTTGACTTCAGGAGTTTGAGACCAGCCTGAGCAAGAGCAAGGCCCTGTCTTTTTTTTTTTAATCCCTTCTATTAATAAAATTCTGTAATAGTCATCACCAAATCATTTTCAAGAGAAGCCTGGTTTAATTTAGTGCTCCAGTAATTGATACAGTTTTATCAAAATAATGAAAACCGAGTAGAAGCACAGAGAGAACAGTGTAGCGGTTAAGAGAATGAACCGTCGGGTCAGACATCCCGAGTTCCTGTTCCAACCACGTTGCCCACTCCTGGTGCCGTCCTCACTGTACTGCTCAGTAGCCAGTGTTATCACAGAGTCACTCAACTTTCATCAGTTTCTTCATTCGTGCAAGAGAAATAACAATGGTGCCTATTTCACAGAATTACTGAGGATAAATCAGATAAAACATGTAAAATGCTTAGCACAGTATGCCTAGTTCAGAGAAAATGCTCATAAATGCTACTATTAGCTAATAGAGTTCTTGCATTAACAAGGGTAAAAAAAATTTCTACTAGCATCAGGATAACAATTCCTATTTAGAATGCACTTTCTTTACATATATACAAAGTCTTTTTAAATGAAAAATGCAAAAAACATAAAGACAAACAGAAAACTCTTACTCATTCCCATTTCTCATAATTTGCCACTTATAATTAAAAGCATTAAAAATATTCAGAAAGATGAAACTGTTGCATTTATAGATTGTATCCTTGTTTTTGCCTCCCACTCCTTTCTTCTGCATTCAATTTTCTACTTCCTAAAGGGTTCTTAAGTGATGATCAATAGAAAACAGAATTCTCAGTCTTTGTATGAAAAACTATTCCACTCACTTTTTTTTTTTTTTTTTTGGAGACAGAGTCTAAAGCTGTCGCCCTGGATAGAGTGCCATGGCGTCACAGCTCAGAACAACCTCAAACTCATGGGCTTAAGCAATTCTCTTGCCTCAGCCTCCCAAGTAGCTGGGACTACAAGTGCTTGCCACAACTCCCGGCTATTTTTTGGTTGTTGTTGTCATTGTTGTTTGGTAGGCCCGGGCTGGATTCGAGCCTGCCAGCTCTGGTGTATGTGGCTGGCACCCTAGCCACTT
>CAUYON010199795.1:0-26750 GCA_963573935.1 Arctocebus calabarensis
AAAATCATTTGGCAATAAAGATTGCACCAGATTGTTCATTGCAGCTCAATTCATAATTGCCAAGTCATGGAAGAAGCCCAAGTGCCCATCGACCCATGAATGGATTAATAAATTGTGGTATATGTATACCATGGAATACTACGCAGCATTAAAAAAATGGAGACTTTACCTCTTTTGTGTTTACATGAATGAAGCTGGAAAATATTCTTCTTAGTAAAGTATCTTAGGAATGGAAAAAAAAATATCCAATGTACTCAGTACTACTGTGAAACCAATTTATAATCCCTCACACTTGTATATGAAAAATGTAACACAACTATAGCCTAGGATAAAGGAGGGAAGGGGAGGGAGAGGGGAAGGGAGGGGGGGTGGGGTTGGTAGAGGGAGGATTATAGGGGGACCACACCTAAGGAGCATATTGCAAGTTCAAGTTGGATCTATTAGGTGTGGAACATAAATGTCTTAATGCTATAATTGGGTAAATGAGGTAAAGGCTATGTTGATTAGTAGGATGTAAGCACTCCAATTTGTACAAATAATCAACACATTGAATCCCATAATGGCATGAATGTATACATGATCTATGTATAAATAACTTAATAAAAAAAATGTAGGTAGAATAGATATAGGCCTATTCAGAAGTAATTTGTGCCATTCAAGGAATTTGTCTGTTTAAAGTTGTCACATTTATTGCATAAAGCTGTTTCTAACATTCTCTTAATATCCATGGAATCTTTAATTATGTCGTTTCTCTTATTCACAATATTTCTAATTTGTGTCTTCTTTTTTTCTGATCTGTCAACTAGAATTCAATTCATGTTATTATCCCAAAGAAATAATTTTGGATTGATTTTCTTAATTTTTTTCTGATTTTTATTTCATTACTTTCTGCTGTAATCTTTACTACTTTCTTTTATTGACTTTCTTTGAATTTCATTCACTCTTCTTGTTCTGCCCCAATAAAGTGAAAGCTGAGGTTATTGATTTGAGGCCCTCTTTCTTTGCTAAGTCAGGTTTGAAGTGTTATAAATTTCCCTTGAAGTATTATTTTAGTAGCTGCCCACAAGTTTTGATATGTTATGTTTTTATTTTCATTCTTTAAAAACACTTTCTAATTTTCCTTTTGATTTCGCTTTGACCTGTGGATTATCTAGAAGTGTGTTATTTATTTGCCAATTATTTGTGGATTTTTCAAAGATCTTTTTGTTATTGATTTTAAATTTAATTCTATTGTGGCCAAAGAATCTACTTTGTATGGCTTAAATCCTTTCAAATTTATTGAAACTTGTTTTGCAACCTGAAATATGATCCATACTGGTAAATCGTCAGTTTGTAATTTTTTTTTTTTTTGTAGAGACAGAGTCTCACTTTGTTGCCCTTGGTAGAGTGCTGTGGCATCACAGCTCACAGCAACCTCCAACTCCTGGCTTAGGTGATTCTCTTGCCTCAGCCTACCGAGTAACTGGGACCACAGGTGCCCACCACAATGCCCGGCTGTTCTTTTTGTTGCAGTTTGGCAGGACCGAGTTTGAACCCACCCCCCTTGTAATATGGGGCCTGTGTCCTAACCCCTGAGCCACAGGCGCTGCCCCATCAGTTTGTAATTTTTAAAAATGTGTATTCTGCTGTTGCTTGGTGGAGAGTTTTTAAAGTATCAATTAGGTCAACATGTCACATGTTGATAGTGACGTTCATGTCTTCCCTATCTTTACTAATATTCTGTCTACTCATTCTATCAACTGTTTAGAGGACTATTAAAATCTCTTGGTATAATTGTGGACTTCTCTATTTATCCTTGCAATTTTTAATCAGTTTCTGCCTCGTGTATTTTTAGGTTCTGTTATTAGCTAAATAACGTTTATTATTTGCATGTCCTCTGCAGAAACTGACTCCATTATCCCTGTAAATGAACTTTCTTTATCCATGGCAATATTCTGTGCTCTAACATCTACTTTAAATGACTTTAATGTAGGCACTCCAGTTTAGTTTTGATTAGTGTGAGTATGGTAAATCTTTGTTCATCCTTTTTCTTTTTACCTATTTGTATCTTTGTATTTAAAATATGTCCCTGGTAGGCAGCAAATAGTTGGTTTTGCTCTTCTACTCAATTTGGCAATCTCTGCCTTCTAATTAGATTGCTTAGGTAATTTATATTTAACGTGATTATTGATATTATTAGATTTGAATATATCTACTGTGTGTTTTCTATTTATCCTCTGCTGGTATCACCACTTGGGAGTCAGACAGAAAGTAATCTTGAAAAGGCTACACTTCCTTTTATTATTTTGTCCCTTTTATCCAGGGCCAGCTTCATGGGTGTACACAGAGGACCTTACATTTAAAAGGAGCCAAAATTGGTTTACTGTCTGTAATTGCCATCTTGAAATTCTTAATCATCTAACAATTTTTTAATTTTATGTTTAATTGTGGTGTAGTACATATTACATACAATTTGCCATTTATCTTAGTCCATTGTGTGTTTTTATAAAGGAATACCAGAGCCTGGGTAATTTATAAAGAAAAGAGGTTTATTTAGCTCACAGTTATGCAGGCTGTGCAGAAAGCATGGGGCCAGCATCTGCTTCTGGTCAGGGCCTCAGGCTGCTTCCATACATGGTAGAAGGCAAAGGAGAACAGCATGTGCAGAGATCACATGGAGAGAGAGGAGGAAAACGGGGCAAGGGAAGGTGCAGGCTCTTTTTAACAACCAGTTTTCATGGTAACTAACAGAGGAAGATCTCATTCACCCCTGAGGCCGGGCATTAACCTAATCATAAGGTATCTACAACCACGACCCAAACACCTTCCACTAGGCCTTACCTTCCAACAGTGGGAATCCAATGTCAACATGCTATTTGGCGGAGACAAGCCATATTTAGACCATAGCACCGTCTTCTTAATTTTAAAGTGTACATTAAATAGTGTTAAGTACATTCGTGTTGTGTAACCAATCATCAGAATTCTTTCCACCTTGAAAAACAGAATTTCTATCCCCATTAAACAGCAACTGTCTTTTCCTCTACATTTCTTGCCCCAGCTCCTGGAAACCAACATTCTGCTCTCCGTCTCTATAAATGTGACTACTTAGTTACTTTGTATAAGTGGAAGCATACAGTATTTGTCCTTTTGTGAGTGGCTTATTTCACTTAGCATGATGTCCTCAAGGTCAATCCATTCTATAGCATATGTCAGAATTTCCTTCCTTCTTATGGCTGGATAATATTCCATCGCATTTGTATAGTACGTGTTTTGGAAATTCTTAATAATTTTTGAACAAGGGTTCTCATGCTTCCATTTTGCACAGGTTTTGCAAATTATGCAGCTGGTCCTGCTTTTATATCATCACATAAGACTTTTATTAAAAAGATATAAAGGAATAGAATACAGGAGGGAAAACTAATCAATAGTACATGCATCACAAGACTAATCCAATACTCCAAAAGAAAATCACTCACAGAAGAAAATCTTTTCTAAATATATGCATTGTACCCATCTTGCCCCCTGATCCTGGGGTCTACCTATATCTGCCTTGGGTCTTTCCTTCCCAAACCACAAAAGTGCAAGTTTTCATCTTCACTTGGAGAAACTCATCCCCTATTCAGTGGTTTCAGTCATATCTGAGAATTCTTTGATTATTCATTTCTACACTTGTACTCTCTAACCAGTGCAATCCCCAGGAGACTAATTTGTAGTAGGATATTTGCCAAGTTAAGCTAGAATATCCCTGGGATGAATGGGGTTCTTTAGGCACAGTCCAGATAAATATTCTGAGTTCTCTCTGACTTCAGTTCAATGCTCCCTAAGATCTCCCCGGAAAGGTGATGTGCAAACATGCCTTATTCTTCCTGGATCATCTCAGAGGTAACTCATTTCAGAATGATATTAAGTTCTAGAAACATCACAATCAAAATCTGTACTAAGGATGAAAAGTTTCTCTAATTGCAGTCTAAATGTGCTTAGATGGCAATATGTATTATTATGCAAAGAAGTGTCAAGCTATCCTTTGTCTCTTTTTTAATTTCAAAATTTGACCAGAAGTACAAAAAATGAGCCCTGGCAGACACAATCATCCCTCAGCATTTGGACCACCCCCTCCCTGGATGCTCAAGTCCTTTGCATAACGTGATGAATTTGCATATAACCTCTGCACGTCCTCCTGTATACTTGAAATAATCTCTAGATTACTTACAATACCTAATATAGTATAAATTCTATGTAAGTAGTAGTTATCATGTTTAGGGAATAATGACAAGATTAAAAAGTCTGTACACTTTCAGTACAGATGCAACCATTCATTTTTTAAAAAGATTTTCGATCTGTGCTTGCTTGAATCCATGGATGTGAAACTCACGGATACAGAAGGCCAACTGTGTAACTATTTAAACATGTCTTTCTTGTGGCCACCTCAAGACCTAGATGAAGTTTTACATAGGGCTTTTTTTGGACCTGAAGTACATCACATTTTAAAGCAGAACATACTGATACTGCTTTTTGTATTAAAAAAAAAAAGAATCAGAATTAAAATACTTCCTAATTTCCGAAGGAATGCCCGGGGGTAGCGAATGGGACATTCAGAGGGCTGGGATGTGTTGTATGTGTGAGTGAAGGTGTGATGCTGCTTGTACATGTGTTTAGATGATGAGAGTCTGTGAAATTGAATTGGATAACAAAATAATCCTTGGAGAATAGTCCGTTAGGCAGCTAGAGTTCTAAATATAACTTAAATGAAAGAAATCAGATCTCGTAATCATAAAAATGCATTTTCACCTTCATGATTTCAGCTAGTACTTTTAGTCTGGATGTTAAAGTTCCTTTAAATATTTCATAGTCAATATGATTCTTTCAATAGATTATTTAGACCTGAGTTGACCAGCTCGGTGGGCTTGGAGTACTTAATATATGCTGCATGTGCAAAATTCACTCTTGATTTTGAGGATTTATTATGAAAAAGGAATGCTAAATATTAACGATTCTAACATTTTTACATATTAGATTAAATCATAGCATATTAAAATTAATTTAACTTTTCGTTTACCATTTTAATGGAGCTACCACAACATTTAAAATTGCACATGTGTCTTGCTTTTGGGGCTCACATTATATTCCTATTAAACAGCACTGGTCTAGAACTCGTTTAGTTTGTGATACAGAATAGATTTTTAGTATTCTAAAAGTTATTCTCATTCCAAAGATTTGTGACATTTCAGAGACTTCCTAATTTTGGTCTCAGAAGCAAGCCCATGGTTGTAGGTGATCCTATTCTACCTGTCTGTATTCTTGACTCCTCCTCTCTGCAAGATGTCTCCATACATACCTCAGGGCAAGGGAGAATGAGTTCTTTCTTTCTTTTTTCTTTTTGCAGTTTTTGTCTGGGGCCAGGTTTGAACCCGCCACCTCCAGCATATGGGGCCAGTGCCCTACTCCTTTGAGCCACAGGCACCACCCAGAATGATTTATTTCTTTGAGAAAAAGAAATCCTTCCTCTACCCCACCAAACTGATGTTCCAAACAATTTTTTAAAAACCAAAAACTTAGTATAGAGTAAGGAGTGAATTGTGGCAGAGCTTTTTCATATTATACTATCAATGGGTCAATCAACAAAGCTATAAAATAAATGACTCAAAAGCCTTTAATATCTTTCTGAGTGCTCTGGCCAGAGCAGAAAATGAAGAGAGACAGACAACTTCAGCAAAAGTTTCAACCATACTTTTATTCGTAATAAGTCAGTTAATTTGTAGTGTGATGAAATGCACAGAAATTGCTATGCTCAGTGGGCTCAGGAGAGACACCTATTCAATAGATGTAAAATTACTTTGACTGCTGGAAGCTAAAGGGCAGAGAAAGGAGACAGAGGGGAGAAAAAGGAAGAGGCAAGAGCTATAGAGGAATATATTCACTAAGATTTTATTAATTAAATATGTTAAAAATATAATATATGCATTAATTTTTCATTTTCTGAGCTCCAAATTTGGTTTTCAATTTTGGTAGTTGGTTAATAAATGAATAAGTATAATTTTATAATAGTTTTAATATTTTAAAATTCATTTGACATTATCCTGGAGCAAAAACATTATAAAAGGATATATAGCTAATTTATGTTTATTTGTAGCTATATTTGATGAAGTTCAAGTGCTACACTTAAAATTTGAGCTTGTGAGTTAATATATCCTGTCATGTCTAAAACTGTTGGATTCACACTTTTCATAGTTCTATTATGTAAATGTAAAAGTCTTTAGGATTTTTAAAAATATTCAATGATTCTAAGAAGTCATAATTCTATTGATTTTTTCCCAGGCTGATTTAAAAATCTTGGATAGGATTTTTTTGAATATATACATTTTTTTTTGTATGCTGTACGGTACTCTGATATCCCTTTAAAATACAACCAGCGGGTCATAGAACTAATGTTTTTGTGGAAACTGCTTTTCTGGTGTAGTTACTTTATTGTGTCTGGGATCAGTCAGATTTTTCTGGATGTTATCCAAATGTTTTTACCAGTGCTTAACATTATGATAGGAGTCAAGTCTTTTTTTCCACTATAATTTCAGCTCTTGAATGTACTCCAGAATACAGTTGAATGTACAGTTGAAAATTCAGCTCTTGAATGTACTCCAGAATATAGTTTGTTGTTGCAGTGAAAGAACATTGGTCATTCACCTCCCCATGCCTCCTGAGGGTTAATATTAAGGATTACAATAATAATTTACAAACTTTGATATTCAAGACTATC
Organism: Arctocebus calabarensis; assembly: GCA_963573935.1. Lineage (NCBI taxonomy): Eukaryota > Metazoa > Chordata > Mammalia > Primates > Lorisidae > Arctocebus > Arctocebus calabarensis. Next base: position 6,731 of record CAUYON010199795.1, read on the forward strand.
AAATGGAAATGGAATGTGAGAACCTATTTCATGACCTCACTCATGGCCTACTTGAGAGGGCCTGAAATAACTACTGGGTAAAAACAACGTGTTTACTTGAATTCTCCTAAAATTAATTGTGATAATGGTATTCTTCTACGAGGGAGATCAACTGCCAAATGAAACTTGAATGAAATTTGGTTTATTTTGGTCTATTTAATGCATCTTGAGCACCAAGTCAGCATTACAGTTGTGTTTGTTGTTATCATTGTAATTTAACCACAGCTTTAATATCATAGTCTTATCTACCTACACAATGGCTGAGCTTGCAATAGCAAGGGCTACTTATGCATGCTGACAGCTGCTTTTTGTTGATACCTTTGATTTTCTGTCCTGGGACTTTCTTTTCATCACTAGAGCATGAATGTTCTGCCCACACAGAGACTAAGCCAGAAATGCCAGAGAATTAACCCCAGAAGGAGCTCAAAACCAAGGCCAAATGGAGGAGTTAGACAATGAATGTCAAAGCTTTCTTGTACTTTCTTTTGACTTTCAGGTTTATTCTACTCTAGCACTTTACAAACTTTATCATTGAGGGATCCTGTGAAAAATTCATATCCTCATTCAGGGAATTTGAGACAGAGCTTGAGATGATGATGACAATGATGACTGATGATTTCCTTTGAGTGGCAAGTTCTACACTAGCTCCCAGAACTCCCCAGTGGAATTACACTCCATTTGTCCTAAATGATGACTTACTTGATTTTCTCCTTTTCTTTTCTCCTTCCCTTCCCTGTTTCTTACTTCTCTATTCCTCTACCAGTGTTTCCTAGTTGTATGTGAATTCTTATCTCAGGGTGCTTCTGGGGAAACTCAAGCCAAGAATATACATCTATTGATTATCTATCTATTTATCCATCTATTTTTCTTTCTATCTATTTATCTATTTATCTATCTATCTATCTATCTATCTATTTATCATCTATCTATCTGTATATGTATATATATATTTATCTGTTTAGTCATCATTCATCTATCAATCCATTAATCTATCTGCTACTCATGTATCCATCTATCTAGTCATTCATCAATCTTTCTATCTATTCACCTGTGTATCTGGAACATAACAACACAGCATAATCTCTTAAAGAATCCAGACAATTGAAGAACTAGAAGAGAAAGGAAGCAGACATCCGTGAGGGATGGCAAGACAAAGTTGATGACTACCAACTGAATTGATTTTTTTCTTCCTTCTTATTTAACTATTGAAATGATTTGATATCATCGGGCTCTGGTTAAGGAAGAGACTAGGAAGGATGATTGACTAAATGGTACATCTCCAGAAGTACAGAGGGGGTAGCCTTTCTACTAGGAAAGATAGTCAAGGACCTTATGCCTGATTCTGCTATTCGGGGCTCACTGTTGGGAGGGTTGGCCAACGGGGCCATGAGGAGGTGGGCCAAATGCTACCCTTGGAAAGGACTGAGGGCAGTGTAAGTGGAGGGGCCTGGGAGAAAGTGGCAGGGATGGGATGCCACACCTCTGCTTGTGAGTTCACCTTGTAAAAGAGAGACGAGTTAGCGAATGGGCTTTGCAGATGGTGACCCAGGACTTCTCAGTGACGTCATGCAGCCTGTATAAGGTATGCACATGTGCTGCTTATCTCATAGAAGTGTGGTTGGCAGCAAAGCTCTGGACTTCCTCAGCTCACATCCCAACTCTACCACTTCCTGGTTATGCTGCCTGAATCTGCTCTTTGATATGTTCAAGCATCAGTCTTCCTGTCTAACCAATGGGGACAATAGTGCCTATCTCAAGGGAGTATGACAAAAACTAAATGGGTGCTGCATATAAAGTGTTTCTTTTCTATAACTGGGGGATAAGAGAGTTGCCCTGATACTGCGAATATTCCCAAGAATGCTCAGAAAATGATGGAAGGTCCTTTTACTTAATTCCAGTGTTATGAACATACACACACACCTATAACACCATATATGTAGAAAACTACTAGAGTGGCAATGACCTAGTCATAGAAATCAGCCCCAGCTTTGACAGCCAAAACCCCCTACCACTGCTTTTTGCTATGCATGAAATCACTCCTGTGAAACCTTTGTTTGAGTAAAGCAACCATCTGTTCTTAGTGGAACTCAAAAGGGAAATTTTATTTGAAGTTCCCGCTTCCCCTTCACATTAAAAGTATTACAACCTCTACTAAAAATATTTCCCAACAAAAATACTTTTGGTTTCTTTCAGTTGCCTGAGGAGCAGCAATCAGAGTTCTCATAGTGAAGGCTCAGCCTTGGCAGTGACCTACAACTGGTGGGAATCTGGGTGCTGAGAAAGAGGCAGAATCACTTTGTTTTTCCCTCAAGACACACTGATCATACCTGATGGTCTCACCTGCTGTGGTTGCTCTCCAATTCTGACAGGTTGACATTCTGGAAGCAACATTTTGGAAGGTCATTTCTTAGGACTGTGCAAACAAGAACTACTCATTATAATAAGCTGTTTGATTCCAAGATTCTTTCATCTCAGTCTTTTGTAAGCAGCCCTCTTTAACCGACATCAGCCTTATCCTCTTCATGGGCCAAGAAAGGTGGGTGCTAATGGAAATCCCAGTTGTGACCAAAGCTCTCTGGCAGCAGACAGGTCAGAGGGCATTTGGCCCTTTTCCGGGAACAGGTGTCACTTGGTCTTTGGAGGCACCTCTGCTTTTCAAAGTTTTGAATTATGAGACAGTTGAGGTAAAGAACTGCCACTTTGCATTTTGATGTCTGCAGAGCCAATCTCAAGCAACGTGAAAGCTGCATCTTTGAAATAAGCTTCACCTGTAGTAGGAGGTGTCCTGGATAGCAGAGACAAAGTCTCTACTCTTTCCATGTGTGAGCTGTGCTCATCTCACATTACATTTCATTCACCATGTACTATACACACACTTTGTCCCACATACTTCAACACGTGTGTAAGTATGTATGTAGTTAGAGAGAGAAGAATAAAGATTTATGCTAGCGTCTAAATAAAAGAATAGTCATCAGTAAAATAGATTCCTGTGTATTCTGTAGTACTATTATGAAGGGTAATCAGTAGTTAATTAATACACTGGACTTGAAGGTGACTTATTTATGTTGAAACAGAAGATACTTGTCCCCCTTCCTTCTTTTTCTCACTTGGGAAACATGAAAATACACAACTCATACATACTTATGACACTTAAACATACTTTAAAAGAATCCATAGGCAGCAATTCTAATCTACAGAGTTCATATGGAAACCTTTAATCATAGAAATCTAAGTAGGTCCTAAATAATGAAGGGGCTCAGCCATTCCCTGCTTGAAGGAATTGCCCAAGTTCCAAACCATAGACTTGCCACTCAGGCCCCATGAAAAAACATGGAATCAATGCTCCAAGGATGTCATCAGAAACAAAAACATTCCCCTCACAACCTTGAGTTTTAACATTACTGCAAAAGGTATTGCCACTTACTCTTCATATGCGAAGGTATTCAGGTATACAAAAGGTATTGCCACTTATTCTTCATGTGCGAAGGTATTCAGCAGAGCAACCACCTACAGGTGCCCACGTGCATTTTCTGCACACATGTTCTTTCATGCAAGGCTCATATTTGAGGCTCCCATGGAAAAGAATCAAAGACCAGAGATGGAGGGCCCAGAGCCTTGTTCAGGCTGTGGAGCACAGACCATAGCTGCAGCCTGTCACTGAGATTGGCTGCTGACAGGGAAAGACATTGATAATTTCATCAGATCTGACAGATCCGTAACCACAGAACACTCTCACACTAATTGGTGGCCACAGTTGGTTTGATTTAAATTAGTATTTAAAGAATTTTTTAATTGTGTAAAATACATGTAACAATGTTTATCACCTATTTTTAAGTGTATAGTTCAATCGTGTTAAATACATTTACATTGTTACACAGCCAGAACTCTTTTCATCTTGCAAAACTGAAACTCTATCCACATTAAACAACACCTCCCATTGGCTCCACTCCCAGCTCCTGGCGCCCATCATATCTCTATGAATTTGACTACTCCAGGTATTGAGTATAAGCAGAATCATACAGTATTCGCTCTTTTGTGACTTGTTTCACTTAGCATAACATCTTTGTGGTGCCTCCATGTTGTAGCATATGTCAGGATTTCCTTCCTTTTTACAGCTGAATAATATTCCATCATATGTGTATATCACATTTAGTTTATCCATTCACCCATTGATGGATACTTGGGTTGCATCCACCTTTTGGATCTTGTGAATAATGCCACTATTAACAAAGAAGTATAAAATTAGTACTGTTATTGTAACTGTAGAAAATTCACAGTCCATTTCAAAACTAACCCACTCTGTGATCCCTAGTTAGTCGTGTATTTGTACAGAATATAGAATTATTCTAATTTAGGGAACGATTTCGACCTATAAAATTCATTAAAGTAGCTGAGTAAGGTTGGAAAATCTATGAGCATGGAGCAGAAATAAAGCTGACTGGTCTATAAATTGATGTAAAATTTAATCTTGACCTTCTTAGCGATTTTCATTGGCCAGATTATTCCAGCCATGACTGAATGAGTATTACTCAAAAGTTTTACCCTTGTTGATATAACAATCATGACTATTACTTGCAAAATACTTAAAATGTTCCAGATGCCATTCTTAAGGTATGGACACTATCAATATAATTGTTTTATAAACATGAAAATGATTCAGTCATCCAGCGTAAGGGGCTTATGATTATCCAAGGCTAGCATTTGAATAAGGTAGTTTCACTCTGGAGTTCATGCACCCTACTATGACACTGTGGAGAGAGAGACAGAACGAAAGGATATGTATTTTTGAGGGAGTATGTGGAGTATGTATACTTGTTAATTATTCTGACAATCAGCAGTGAGAGAAGACATGTCAGAAGTCAAAGTCAGTATTGTTAACAAATGGTGCGACTGGGTGCAGTAGCTCACACCTGTAATCCCAGCACTCTAGGAGGCCGAGGCTGGTGGATTGCCTGAGCTCATGAGTTCGAGACTGGTCTGAGCAAAAGTCAGACCCACGCCTCTTAAAAATAGCTGGGCATTGTTGTGAGCACCTGTACTCCCAGCTACTTGGGAGGCTGAGGCAAGGGGATCACTCAAGCCTAAGAGTTTGAGGTTGCTGTGAGCAATGACACCACAGCACTCTACCGAGAGTGACAAAGTAATACTCTATCTCAAAATATATATACTCATCAACTATGCTTCACTTCAGGATTCCAATTTTTAGCTCAGCATATATTGTCCCATTGCCAATGTTAACAGGTAACAACTCTGATCCTGGTTGTAATTTGTTATACATTTTCTATTTGCTCATGGTTTCTTCCGTGCGTAGTTAATATTAAACATGTTGTTTTCCTTTTGGTCAAAAAAGAAAGTTTGAAGACACTGATTTTCAACTTACTAAAGTATACAGATAATAAAATAAAGAGCATGCTCTTCTGTTACTGCAAAAAAAGAAAAAACAAACAAACAAACAAACAAAACAGATGGTACAACAACATATGGTAGAAAGTAGTCTGGTTTTTGAACTGAGTACAACTAATTTGAATCCCAGATCTGCCACCAGTTTTCTGATAACACTGGCCACATTTTTTATCCTCTTGGCTTCAGTTTTCTTGCCTGAAAATTGGAATAATAATATCTATTTAGCTGTGAAAATTTAAGAAAATAACTGTAAAATACTTAGTTTGTAGTAGATAATTAATGTTAGTTCTTTTAACCTTTATGAGGTAAGAGAAGAATATAATCTCAAAAAATAGAAGTGTGTTCTCATAAAGGAATATATTACACAGACACGGTCATTCCCACTTTATTTTTCTTGGTGTGCAATGGTACTTAAAATTGGATTACCTGTTCTCTTTTTTGCATTCTGCCTAAATCTGTTCACAAATACAAGAGACATGCTATGTTGATAACCTAATGATAGGTCCTGGTTAAAGCAATCTTTTATTTGCTTTAAGAGGGAAACATGCTTCAGATGCCAGGATTAGGGGCACAATTAATGGACTAAACCTATATTCTCCTTCTCTTTTTCTCTGAATTCCACGCCTTTGAGGACTTGTCAGAAGTCAGCACAGAAGCGCTGTCTCCATCTTGACCCAAGACCATCACTGTGTAATCACATCTTGGCAGCTACACAATCGAAGTCTTGCCTCTTCTTCTGATTTTTTAAAAATGGTGTAAAAATGTCATTAATAGAAAATGCTACAAGCACACATTATTGGAGGTTTCGGCCTACAGATAAATGAAAACTTTTGATAGAGCTCAGAAAGTAAGAATAGAAGTGTGGATTGTTTCTCTTCATTGTTCTCTCTTGTTGATTTCCTGAGATGTTGATTTCCTGATTTCTATGAGATGAGAAAGTGCCTGTCTAGCCTCCAGTGAAGCTGGTGCCTTCCTGAATTTTAACTGGAAATTTTGCCTGGAAATGAATGAGTCTTGTGGCTTTTAAGATGTGTCTGTCAGACGTCTTTTTGTGTGTTGAGGTTGTGGATGCTTCTTGATGTCTTTTCTTGAACAGGAGGGTCCTCCATGGGAGTGGGTAGATGTCAACATTTATTTCAGACCCTATTTTTTCCTTGGGCCAACTCTTCCTACAACCACTGTTGAACGAGTAAGTTAGTGCTATAAAGCGTTATTCATAGATTTTTAAAAGAGATTGCTAACCAATTGTATTCTAAGTTATTCTGCACTGTAATATTAGAATATGTTCCCATTTCAGAGATGCAACCAAGCATGACATAGGGTAATGACTGGTTGAGAGGTTTCCAGTGAATTGTGGTTCAAGGTGAGAATTCACAGACCTTGGTCCACTGAACCATGTTTCCCATGGTTACATGTCTGGGAAACAGGTGCAGTTGAAACCCTGGGAAATATTCTTAGCAAAAGGGAATTTTTTTTTTTTTTTGAGACAGAGTTTCACTATGTTGCCCTCAGTAGAGTGCTGTGACATCACAGCTCACAGCAACCTCAAACTCTTGCTTCAGCCTCTCAGGTAGCTGGGACTACAGGCACCTACCACAATACCCGGCTATTTTTGTTGTTGTTGCTGTTGCATTTGTCATTGTTCTTTAGCAGGTCCAGGCAGGGATCGAACCCACCAGCCTATGTGCATGTGGCTGGTGCTGTAACCACTGTGCTACGGATGCTGAGCTGCAAAAGGGAATATTTTAAAAGAACCCAAATCTCCCTTCTCCTTCCTCTCTTGATCTAAGAATCTGCTCCATTCTTCATAGCGACCCACCCTCCTTGGTGTGAGCATGCTGGGACCGCAACTCATTACAAAACTAAACGTCTCGATTTGACAAAAAGTCCTTCCTTTAGGGAGAATTCTGTGGCCCTAAGAATCTACTTCATAGTCTTTGACATTTGGCCTGCATTTCAAGACAAGGATTTTCATAAATAGTTTTTAAAGGGGAAAATGTTGCATTAGCTAGATCATTGAACTTGCTCCTATCACTTGCAAATTGGTTTAGTTCTTGGCCTCTCAAGATATAACCTCTTTGCTTTTTACCTCTGTCATTTTCTTCGATGAGCCCCTGGGTGTCCCCTTTCTCTCTGTATGTTTCTATCCTTTTCTCTGTCTCTTACTTTTGTATTTCTCCCTGGGCTATTTTTCTGTATATTTTTTTCTGTTGACTTTTTTCCTTTGCCCTTAGTCACCTTTTGCCTTAATTTCAATTAACATTTATTGGACACCCATTTCAGACTAAGGAGGCGGGTGAAGCTCTTTGCCCTTCATGAAAATAAGCTCTTCTATGGAATCCGATGTCTCTTGTTTAATTAACCATACCAGAAAATTCACTTGTTTTTTTCCTGGCTTTGTCTTATGCTTCTTATAGCTAACCGAAAAAGATAGAAAATCAAGTACATTACATTTCTTGTTGTAAAGAACAGAAAAATAATCTACATGGGTTTATTATTTTACCTTTAGGGGACACTCCATTGATTTTATGCCTTTTACCATCCATGGGGCTCTGGTGAAAAACACACACACACACACACACACAACTAGTTCATCTCCATATCATTTTCTCTGAAATGCATGAGAAAAATGCGAGGAATATGGGTCAAGTGCTCTGGAGATCTTATTGATCTGTCTGTCCCATTAGAGAGCAATGTCTGTGGTTGGCTTTTATCCAGATACCTCCTTGTTCACATACTGAATTGTATAAACCCAGGAGTCCTTAGAGTCAAGCCTGCTTTAGAATCAGAATCATCTGGAGGGCATGTTACAGCACCTGTTTCTGGGCCCCATCCCCGGACTTTCTTATTCAGCAAGTCAAGGGGCAAGGCCTGAAAATGGGCGTCTCTGATAACCTCCCAAGTGACGCTAATGCTACTGGTCGTGGGACCCCATTTTGAGAACTACTGTATAAACTGAACAAATATTCAAGAGTCAGTTTTGGAGGTAGATATATTCACCTATCCTCATTATTTTTTGTTCATAACAGTGAACCTCAAATTATTCAATGAAAATATTATTTGATAAACTGTCCTCATGTAAACATTTTTCTGCAAGTGAAGAGAACGCAGTTTAGTCTCAGAGCCTCAGCACCTCCAGCCTTGGCGTAGATCCGAAGGGCAGAAGGAGCCTTCGTGATGCGCTCCCTGGGGTCTGCATGCATCTCCCCAACCGTGTCATGCATTGCTGGGGAGGTTGAGGTCAACTCTTACCATATTGCTTTTCTAAGTCAAGGAGCAAAAACATGAGCGTGACTCAGATTATTAAATGTTGACTTAGGCCTCCGTCTCTCACTGTTTTTGTAATTTAAAGAAATCTAATCTCAAACCGCCCTGATGTGCCTTTCCCTGACCCCAAGTTTGTTCGAGCTTTGGATTCAACATTCAATTGTGATTTAAAAGAAAAAGAAAACAGCAAAACTCTTAAAAGTCAAGGTTTTTAAGCCATGGACAGGCCAGCTAGGTGAGGGGTATATACAGCACAGGGCACATGTGCGAAGGAGAAACGGGGTGCTCTGGGGCCCCCCAACTCACAAAACATACAAATGCTTCTTACTAAAGAACCCCGAGGATCAGCTCTGTAGGATTAGAGGGCAGGAAAGAATTTTAAAATCCTTACAAATGATATTTAAATGCCACTTAATACATTTGAATCTCCAAGAAGACAGTTTTATTACCTCTCTGATTTCCAGTCCACCCCAGAAATAGCAAACTTTCAGTTCTCAAATGAGAAACTTTTTGATTTTATGAGGCAAATGCTAAGACGCTATAATACTTTTCACTGGAACCATAAAAAAACAATTCATTGCTAGTACTAGGGATTTTTCCTTTACAAATATCATACTTCCTTTTTCATTTATTCATCAGACTTCACCTTTGGGCCTCAATGTGGTGACTTAGAGAACGATTTATTTCAACTCATTTAGTCTTGTCTGTGTGTCTGTTGATAGCTGGATTTAGTAGGACATAGACCTGACTAGGGGAATTTTTAATCCCAGCCAAGGAACAATTGGAGGAAGACCCCAAATGTTTTCCAGTGAGTCTGTCCCCAAGACGTGACAATAGCAGATTATTTTATCCATCATCTTCTTTGATCTTCTCAAAGAACGTAGCTTTTCTGGGACATGGTCAGAGACCCCATTAACTAAGTTCCCATTTCTACTAGTTGTGGTTTCACTAAAACCCAGTTCTGCCTTCCTAGTCAACAGAGACTAAAGACACTGGGGAAATTTTATTTTGTTTTGTTCCCCCCCACACACATAGTTTTTCATATATATAGGCTTTGTAGACTTCCCAACTTCACTAGATCTCCTTTGCTGTTATTAAGAACAAATACTGGCTCAGTGCCCATAGCTCAATGACTAGGGTGCCAACCACATACATCAGAGCTGGTGGGGTCGAACCTGGCCCAGGCCTGCCAAACAACAATGATAACTGAAACAACAAATAGGGGGACACTGGGGGGGGGGGCACCTGTAGTCCCAGCTACTTGGGAGGCTAAGGCAAGAAAATTGTTTAAGCCCAAGAGTTGCTGTGAGCTGTGATGCCACTGCACTCTACTGAGGGTGACATAGGAAGACTCTATCGCAATAAAACAAAACAAAACCAAAAATACTATTAGGTGGGGGCAGGGACAACAGATCATTCTGAAAAAGAGACAGGATAGAAGAAGGAAGATCCAAAGCTCAAGGTTAGGGAAAGGACTTAGTTGAGTGATTTAAGACCCACTTGTAGATGAGAACAGGATACCCTGGTTGAACGCATCAGAGAGCAGGGGCTGGGGAGCCACCTCCACAAAACCTACCCAAAGGCCAGAATAAGGTGGGATTTCCAAGTCAGAGCCAAAAGAAAACCAGTCAGTCAGTGGTTCGCAGAGGTGACCCAAGAAGGCTGCTGGCACAGAGGCCATGTAGAAAGTGTCCCAACAGTAGCTCTCCTTTGGCCGTGCAGGAGAATCACCTGGAGTTTGGGGAAAATGCAAAGCATGGAGAAATACTTTTCTTTCATAAAGTTCAAAAACAAGCAAAAGTAAATAATATATGGTTTAGGTATACATATATTTGCATATACATAATAAAAAATATGTTAAACAAAGACAAAAAATTCAGGATGGTGTGACCTTTAGTGTAGGCAAACGGGTTCATTAGATGAGGATCACGTAGGTAGTAAACTACTTATAATGTCCTGGTTCTTAAACCAGGGGGTGGGATCACAAGTATGTGTTATATTATTAAAATTCATTTAAAAGAAGGTGCATGGGCAGGATAGTGATGGTAGTGACAATGATGACAGTGAGCTGTGAAACAAGATTTGAACTTGGCTAATTCTAAGCACTTAAAATCAGATTTAACCATTTAATAATGCCTCACACACATTAACATGTCTGCTATCAGAAAAACCCCAGAAAAACAGCAAGCATTGATGAGGACATGAAGAAAAGAGGACACTCATGAACCGTTGGTGGCAACGTAGAACAGTACAGCTGCTATGGAGAATAGTGTGGTGTTTCCTCAAAAACTTAGACAGAGAATTACAGGATGACCCAGCAATACCACTTCTGGATATATATCCAAAAGAACTAAGCAGGTTCTCAAAGAGATATTTGAACATGTATGTTTATAGCAGTGTTATTTACAAAAACTAAAACATGAAGGCAGCCTCAGTGTCCACTGATGGGTGAATGAGTAAACGAAATGTAGTATTATACATACGATGGAATATTATTCCTTCTTTTTATTTTTTTATTAAATCATAATTGTGTACATTGGTACAATCATGGGGCACAATGAGCTGACTTTATACAATCTGAAATATTTTCATTGAACTATTTAATATAGCCTTCATGGCCTTTTAATCACTATATGAAGACATTTATATTCTACATTTAGTAATTTTCACTTGTACCCTCGTAAGATGCACCGTAAGTGATATTATTCCTTCTTAAAAAAGAGGTAAATTCTGATGTCCTAAGGTGTATCTACAACACTTTAGGATGTTATGCTAAATGAAATAAGTCAGCCAGAAAGGACAAATACTGTGTGATTCCACTTATATGAGATAGCTACAATAGTCAAACACTATGTATGTGGTGAGACTGGGGCGAGGGAGAAATGAGAGCTTTTTAATGGGCACAGAGTTTCAGTTTTGCAGAATGAAAAGACTGCTAGAAATGAATGCATACTGTGGATACATTTAATACAACTAGACACTTAAAAATGGCTAAGATGATAGATTTTATGATATGTATTTTGCCATAAATTATTTTTAAAGATGACTGATGCACCAGGCTTATCCTCCGATGTCTGAAGTAAGGGGTGGGAGGTGAGGCCTAGGCGTCATCTGTTTCAACTTCTCCATTGATCCTGATATGCAGCCAGGTTTGAGAATTACTCTGGTCTGAGAACATATAGAAGCCAGTGACTGGGTTCCCAAGGGACGGGAGAAAGTAAGGTCTGGGGAAATGTCACAAAGAAGGTGGCATTTAAGGTGGGCTTGGAAGCATGAGTATGAGTTCAGCAAATGCACGAGGCATTTCTTGGCAGAAAGAAAAACCACAGCAGGTCCAGAGAGGTATCAGAATTCATGGCATGTTAGGGCAGCCTCCAGTAACTGCATGTGGCTACTTCAGGGGGTCGATGGGGAATGCACAGGAAAGAAATGAGCTGGGAAGAATAGATTGGGGGCAAATTACTTACAGCCTGAGTGCCATGGGAGAAATTTGAATTGGCATGCAGGCAGTGAAAAGCGGTAACCATTGTCACTTGAGAAAGTGATATTTCAAAACATTCTCAGTGTTGTAGAGAAGTAATTTGTGAAATGGCATGGAAGAAAAAGTATTAAAAAGAAAAAGAATGCAGACCCTTTCATTAGTAGTCTACCTGATAGAACAGGTAAGAAATAATCAGGATCTTGTTCTATAAAGTGGCAATGAGAATGAGCAATGGATTTGAGGTCCATTTTGCAGAGAGAATTTACAGGATAAGGAAGAAAAAGGAATACAAAGATGGTGTCAATTTTTCTGATGTGGTTGACTGGGCGGATGGTGATGTTTTTGACCAAGCTGAGGAATATGGAGATGAGTCTAGTTTGTAAGTATTGAGTTGGATGAGTCATAGCCAGCGCTGAGTTGCAAAGGAGGCTGAGGCTGAAATTCCAGCAAGGGCGCGGTGGATAAAAAAGCTATGGAAAGGCCCAAGGAGAGTTTTAGTGAGTGGAGAGAAGTTAGTAGTGGGTGGGCCGTGGAAATCACTAGTCTTTCAAGTGTGGGCTGAGAAGGAGAAACTAAGATAAGAAAAAGATGGAAGTAGAAAGAATTATCAAAGAAGAAAAACAAAATTTAAAGATGGACAACTAGCCAGGCACAGAGGCTCACACCTGTGATCCTAGTACTCTGGGAGGCTCAGGAGTTCAGGACTAGATCGAGTCAGAGAAAGATGCTGTTTCTACTAAAAAGGGAAAAAAATAGCTGAGTGTGGTGGCAGGAACCTGTAGTCCCAGCTACTCAGGAGGCCAGGGCGGGAGGATCACTTGAACCCAGGAATTTGAGATTGCTGTGAGCTGGGCTGATGCCATGGCACTTCAGCTTCGGAAACAAAGTGAGATACTACCTCAAAAAAAAAAAAAAAAGAATAAAAAAGAGAGAGGAGCTAAGGAACTCAAAGGAGGAAAGCAGCCAAGAGAAGAAAAAATTAATAGCAAAAGCAGAATGGCCTCCTTCCCAGGTTACTTCAGGTTACTGATAGGAACAGTCCATCAGGGCAAGGAGATGGTCTGGCTACCTTTGTTTCAGATGAGTAAGATTTAAGTGAGTGGGAATGTGAACGGGACTCTCAATGGGAGACACAACCAAGATACAGAATTGGAAGCAGTCAGGACCCGAAGGAGGGGGTAGACAGTGGTTCTCAACCTTCCTAAGGCCGCGGCCCTGTAATACAGTTCCTGTGGGTCATGACCCACAGGTTGAGAACCACTGGGTAGAGGAAGGGCAATGAACAGAAGTGGTTCTGGTTATAACTATTTATGTTAATCAGTTTGATTTAAAAATTCCACATTATCTGTCAAATCAGCACATTGTAACCCATAATTGTACCCAGTTATGATTTAATAAAAAAATAACTATTTTAAAACACATAAGAAAAGAAAAGCGATTAAAAGTGAATGATGGCAGAATTGTTAAGAATTTCATTGGGTCATGGGAGGCATTTTTCTTTGTTAAATTTTCATATGTTGTTGTTTATGATGTTTTTGTAATTCTTTTATTTCACCTGTATATTGGAAGATGTTTATTTCTAAGAGTCACAGGAAGGGTTAACCGTAGACACCTCTTCTGAGATAGGAAGCAAGATGTGAAGAATATCGGAAGCTGTAGATGATTTCAGAAGCAGAGGGAAGAGAATTTAGGAGGGTAAGCCCAGGCGGGTGTTAGGGAGTCTTTCCTGCCCCCCTGGGCGGAAGCGATGTCTCCTCCCTGCCCTGTGTATCTGCCCACTGAATCTGTCTATAAAGCTTGACAACTTTTATTTGTCTTCTCATGTTGCTACCTCTACCAAGCTATAAACCCAAGAGATGATGCCTTATGTTCTAAGAACTTAGCACAACTCCTGCTCCATAGTGGGCACTCAATACATTCTTGTTGAATATCCAAGCCTTTTCTTGGGGAAAGAAGAAATCCAATCATTTTTCAGAAAGAGAGAGAGTGAGAACTTGAGAAAAGGGGTTAAGTTCTCAAATAAGTGTGGTGGAACATGGGAATGTGGCTGCCTAATTGAGAATCTTTGCAAAGATAGTGGGGTAAAAAATCTACACTGGAGGACCAGACGCGGTGGCTCACGCCTGTAATCCTAGCAGCCTCTGGGAGGCTGAGGTGGGCGGATTGCCTGAGCTCACAGGTTCAAGACTAGCCTGAGCAAGACCCCCGTCTCTAAAAATAGCAGGGTGTTGTGACAGGTGCCTGTAGTCCCAGCTACTTGGGAGGCTGAGGCAAGAGAATTGCTTAAGCCCCAGAGTTTGAGGTTGCTGTGAGCTGTGAGCCACGGCTCTGTACCGAGGGTGACACAGTGAGACTCTGTCTCAAAAAAAAAACATAGACACTAGAGGAGACAGGGGTGTTTTACCACGTTAGTTTAATTAAGATCAGCATTAGCAGCAATAAGGCAAGTGACAGAAATGTGTCCTTATAAGAGAAAGAACACAAGTTGAGGCCTTCCAAGAGATTTGGTAGTTTTATCAAGTACATCTCCTAAGAGACATTTCTAAGCGCATCAAGAATGTGATGCATGGGCTATGTCTGCTTGCCAGTCACCTGGCACAGGAAAAATCAGAAAGTCCCCTCTACTGGGGGAAGGTCACGGTCCAAGATTACAGGTAAACCAAAGGTCAGAGGCATATGCCTCTCAAGGATGCCAACTGGCTCCATGATATTGGATGATTTCTCAAATTCCCTCAGCCAAGTCTTCTGTTTTGTAACAGTTCAGTCAAGGGTTTTACTGGAGTAGACAAGCATGAAATGAATTTTCCAGAGAAGTTTCCGAAGTGGGGGGAAGTTCGTGGCTCAAAGGCGCTGGCAGGTAATGAAACGAGACTGCAAGCTTCTGTTTCTCTTTAGAAGGTGAGTGTACCAGTTTTAAAAGTCTGAATTTGAAACTTGGGCTGTATTTTCAACTCTCAGCCCATCTCTAAGCCTGGTGTTGCGAGTTTATTCTCTGCTGCTTTGAATTTACCCACGTGGGTTACCCTGGTTGCACTCAGCACTGGGAGGTCGCTTAGACCAGACACCGGCTGGCCTCCGTCTGCTCCTGAGACCTCTGGCTTGCCTCCACTCCCCAGCCCAGGGTCACAGCTGCCCAAAGGAGCACTGGGGGGCGCCTGCTTTAAGGAGCTGATAATTGCTCATTATTAGTCTTTATTAGACTGTTGTTTATTATCAGAACTCATCTTGTACTTTCATAAAACCACATACCTAGTTTGAAGGATGAAAAATGAAAACTAAAACAAAACTGGCCATCACAATTTGCTTTGGGTGTTACCTACTCAGTACTAGTCTTTGATATACAAATATATGCAAACCTTTGTTATGCTCCCAGGCCTAAGAGGAAAAAGCAAAAATAAAAACAGAAATACGACTTTACAAAATAAAATGAAAACACTCTGTAACTCACTCAATCTCTAACTATGCTGCTTCTTAACCTGGTTCCACTGTCTGACCTCGAGTGGTTTATTGAGAAAGTCACTGAGACTCAGTTATATCTAATTGGAATGATATATTTGGAGGGGCTGTTGTGAGACTTAGGTAAAATACTGCATGTATTTTATGTAAGGAGCTCATGATAGCAATAAATGTCTGTTTCTCCTCCCTTCAAACTGACTCTTGGAATTATTCCTTTATCTCTACTACAATTGCTACCATCAGAGTGCAGCTATTTAATTTATTACATCTATATCCTTATTGCAAAAAATTTCATCAAGGAACAACTTCAAGCTTACTTCCTTGTAGCCAGCCTGACTCCAAGGAGCACTTCCCTTCTAAAACATCACCCCCTTGGTATCACCCTTGCTTGAACTTCCCAGTAGCCTCTTACTGCTTCCCCATGCTGCAGCCACAGTTCAAAGCCCACCATGGCTTCATTCCATTCCATTTTTCTATGATATTCTAAAATGTTCCCTGTTTCAATCAATGTACCCATTTAAACCCTTTTCCCTAGAGGTGGGGAAGTCTAACTTCAGTTTCCCTGGCTTCTTTTTGTTTTGTATATGTCTTCCTTTCTACTCTTCCCTCTCTGTGCACCATCTTTCTCTCCCAAAATCTGTTTGTGTCCAACAAGACCTAGACACAGGCCAGCCCCTCCCAGGAAGTGGGCCCCAGCTTCTCCAATCCACACTGAGCTTGGCTCTCCATGAGCCCTGATTGCCCCCCAGTCCTAATCATGCTTTCATGGCAGAAGCAGGTTGTAATGCATGGATCCTCAAACGAAATGGTTAGTAAACACTGACTATTATTTTCTTGATTGCACAGCTCAAGAGATTGAGTTTTAGCACTTAATCTAGTTTAGCCATGGCACCTCTTAAACAAACTGTCTTCTCTCTTGTTCTTTTTTCTCTTTTCCTTCTTATCTTCCAGTAAAAGAATATTTTACACTGGATTTTTTTTATCTTGATCAGCAAAGGTTAATATTTAACTTGTCCTTTTTTAAAAGACATTTTAGAGACATTTCTATTTTCTAGGGTCTTAAATGTGCTAGCTTTCAAAAGGTCTTAAACGTACTTGTATTTGAATTTTCACAATGTATTTATTTTAGATCCTTTGCTTTCATTAAAAAAAAATAATAATAAAGAATGCCCATGCTCTATTCTAAAATAGAAATGCGTGTTACAGAAAATTTTGTCTTTTGTTTCTCCTTTGAAATTGACTTCTAAATTTACTGTTTTAGTGACTGTGGCATCTTAACCTGACCATTCAGATTTTGCAGGCATTTTCTCTAGCCAGGATTTAGGATTGCTAAATTGAAGCAACATACCTGTAAGTTGCCACTTTGTTTCTATTTTTTCCTTAGAATTATAAAATAATATTGTAAAAGATATAATGTGCCACAAAGTACAGATGATTTAGTATTCATTTATATTATTAGCTCATAGCATTACATCAGTGTTTTAAAGATACAGTTTCATATCCCAAGACATTGTTGCAATGAATTCTGTATCAGCATCTTATTTTCTTAATTCTTCAGGGAAAGAAAAGTTCTTAATTCACATAGTCTTGGGACCAATGTATTTGAAATAAACAAAAATATTCATGTTGTAGTATTTCTAGAATTTCACTAACTGGAAATGACATCCAAGTAACAGATTCCATAGTTATGACTACATTCTAAACTGAGATATAAAATTCACAAATGGGATGGAAAAATAGAGTTACGGTTTGTTAGTGAAAGTCTTTGATTATTTGCCATCATTAAGGTATATACTGCTTAATGGCAAGATTTAAAAGCAAAGATCTCCCTTTAATCTGTTAAAATTCTATATCCTTTTGGAACACGTGTTTAAGTTGAAAATGAAACATGTTTCTTGCACTAATGCTAATGGTTAGATGCTTTACCATGGAGCTGATTTTCAGGCAGTCAAGGAAAAACAAATGGCTTGAATCACCTAGTAGCTGATTCATTCATTCAACAAATGTTTATTAAACACTTATGGTGGACAGGTACTGTTCTAGGCAGCAGTGATAAAGCTATGAGCAAGTCCCTGCTCTTACTGAGCTCTCAATGTCTTGGAGGCTGAATGACAATAACTGAGAAATCAGATAAGCCCATAATTACAATCAGTAGTAAGAGCTTTAATGGGAATAAACGGGGCATGGTGACAGAGGAAGAATGTCCTCTGAAAGAGTCATCAAGGATGTTTTCTCTAAGGGCCTAGGGGTAGCACATAAACTAAGACCTGATAAGAAACCAGCCATGCAGAGGGACAAGGGAATGCCAGGACTCCAAGGTGGCAAGCATCATAGCATATGAGAGAACCAAAGAGACGCCAATGGCGGGATGTAGGGAGAGAGGAAGGAAATGGTACAGGGTGAAATGGAGTTCAACAAGAGGCCTACTCAACTTGAGTCTTGTAAATTGGGGAAAAGTGGTACCTAGGATTCTAAGTACCTTTGGGAAGGAAGAACCTGGCTGATTCCAAACATTGGAGCGACATGATCTGATTTATATTTTTAAGGCCTCCCTCTGGCCCTCTGGCTGCCGTGTGGGAATGGCCTGTGGGGTGGTGAGATGGCAGCATGGAGACCTGCAGATGTAATCGTGTCATCCAAGTAAGGGACAATGGTGGCTTAGATTAGCATGACAGAAGTGGAGATGGGTGAAGCAGATGGATTTGAAATAAGTTTGGAAGATAGCGCCACCAAGATCACTGATGGATAAGAAAAGAGAAGGCAAGACTTGAGTTCCTAGATGAGTTGTGGATTCTGTTACCTAAGATTAAAAGGACTGGGGGAGGCACAGGAGGGAAGGCAGGAGAAAATTGATTTTGTACTTGTGATACTGATGGTCAGCCAAATGGAGATGCTGAATAGAAGGTCCAAGTCTGGAGCACAGGAGACAGGTCAGGGATGAAAAGGAGAGTCTGAGAGTCCCTGGCATATCAATGAGCTTTCAAACCTTAGGACACGATTATTTCTCTGGGGAGACAATGTAGGCAGATAAGTTGGCCTAGAATCATGTCCTGGGGCATCCAGCATGCTAAAAGTTAAGGTGACGAGAAGACTCTAGGAGAGAAGGAATATAAAAACTGCCAGAGAGGTATGAGCAAACCCAGCTAAACATAGAGGAAAAGAAATGGGAGGTTTCAATGAAAAGAAAAAAATGGTGCAGTGTGCTGGGAGATACTGAGGGGCTGGGTAAGAGGAGGACTTGGAGGGGGTACTTGGACTTGACAACATGGTATTTATTTGGGACATGGACAAGAATGTCTTAGAAAGAATCCAGGGCCCAAAACCCTATCATGGTGAGTAAGGAAGAGACCCGAAGACCATAAATGGCCCTGTGGAGAATTTTTCTAGAAAAGGAAGAAGAGCAATGAGACAGCAGCTAGAAGTTGTAGGTCAAGGGAGGGGATTCGTGTTTGTATGTTTTGTTTTAAGATGAGAGATGGTAAAGCATAGTAGGATGTTTGAAGAGAGTGACCTAGTCCTGCTGTCAGCCCCTTACAGATGTGGGGACAGCCCTCAGTAACACAGTTGATTACACTACCCAGGGGACGGCAGGGGCTGTCAAACCTAGGGGAGATCCAAGCGTGACACTGGGGTTCCAAAACACATCGTTTCACTTCTGTGGTAAAAATACACAATCAGAATAAATGTGTTACAACTTGTTTCCTGAAATTCCTAAAATTATAGAGCAATGGTCTTCAATACTCATATTCACAACTTCATAGCTTCTGAAAGTATTTCTCCTACTTAGTATTTGTGGCAGCTCTTCAACAAGAAGAGATGAGAGTCTAAAACTTGCTAAATTTTTAAAGAGCTTAATCCAACATAAAGGGGAAGCATATTTTCTATAACCCAGACCCTTGCTCACCTTGGAAGAATGTCTGAAGGTAATTTTTGCTCCTGATATGAAATAGCTCTAGGTTTAGCAAATGATTAAATGTAAATTGAATTATCTAAGGGAACACAGAAGCCCTCAACAAGAAACAGTTGATAACATGCATTGCATTTTTGGAACAATTAGTAAACAACTTCTGACATATTGATAGGGTACTTTAAAGATCATCATTCCTCCACAAAAAGAAGAGCAAGGCTCGGCGCCTGTGGCTCAATGGGCTAAGGCGCCAGCCACGTACACCTGAGCTGGCGGGTTCAAATCCAGCCTGGGCCCACCAAACAACAATGATGGCTGCAACCAAAAAAAAAATGGCCGGGCATTGTAGCGGGCACCTGTAATCCCAGCTACTTGGGAGGCAGAGGCAGGAGACTCACTTGAGCCCAGGAATTGGAGGTTGCTGTGAGCTGTGATGCCACAGGACTCTATCCAGGGTGACAGCTTGA
>CAUYON010199796.1:0-20363 GCA_963573935.1 Arctocebus calabarensis
TTTTTTTTTTATTGAATCATAGTTGTGTACATTAGTTCAACCATGGGGTACAGTGTGGGGGCTTCACATGCAATCTGAGATATTTTAGCAACCTGATTGACATACCATTCATGATATTTTCTCGTTTACTATATGAAAACATCTTGATCTTTGTTTAGAAGTTTTCTCGTGACCCTTCGAATATGTACCAGGGAGGTTATTTGCTATCTTATCAACCCAGCTGACTCAGAGAAACATGCGTCAAACAGCACAGATTAGGTGGCAGCTGGGTGTCCTTACACAGAGGAGCTGGGGGAGGGTCCCTTGAGAAGGCGGTACCCAAAGCTCCCCAAATCCCTCTCCCCAATCTGCCACAGTGGGCGTCATAAAAGTACTCGAGTTGCTGTCAGGTGAATAACTGAGAAGGACCCAGATATTCAAAGTCAAAGGAGAAGGAGGGACATTCTCAGCAGATTGACTCTGAATCCCTTAACGTGAGATCGACCTCGGTCAGTACAAGTACCAGATGGAAGAGCACTAGAGCCGGAGCAGAAGCGGCAGGTAGGAGAGAGAACCGAGGTTTTAAGACACAGGGGGCCTCTGTTTTAGGGGTGCCTGGTGTGATCTGATGTATCTTCAGATAAGACCGAGCTGGCTGCTCTGCAGAGACTGCACTGGGGTGGGAGCAGGAAGCAGGGCAGCAGCAGGGACTCCCGCAAGCGGCCTCCAGCAGCATGCAGCAGAGAAGATGGGCAGCGCTGGCCAGGAACACTGGGGCCGCGGGGATGGAGGCGTGGCCACGCCCTGCTCAGCGCAGTCCCAGCGGACTTGAAGGCCCAGGCTTCTCCTACTGCCCTTTCTGCTCTACTTCCTCCCTCCATCCCCACCTCTCCCTCCTCAGCTTGCAATGGCCTTTCCTCCAATGTTTGCTTTCAAAATTCCCCCTGTCCTTCAATGCCTTTGGATTTATCCTGTCCTCGGCAAAGTCCTTCCCAGCTGTCATGGCCAGATATTACTGCAGGGACTGTGTGTGTACCCACCGACCATGGTCTTCTGTTCCCCATAAAGAACTGCTGGATAGCTCAGGCCTCTTAAACATTTTCCTGTACCCTATTTCAGGATTAGCACCTAGTCCAGTATCTTAGATGTGAGTGCTCAAAAATAGTTGTTGAAGGAACCAAGGATTGGCTGTGTCTATCTTTGCCCGTGTATATCTTTCCCTTTGTTTAACATCTTGTTTTTATTTGCATAACCCCACTTCTTTGAGAATCACTTCCTAACCAGCTCTACGGAGGGAATACAAAACTATTCTTTTAAACATAGGATCTGTCCCTAGTGGGCTGCATTTGGCAGCAATGATGGTCTGAAACCTCCAAAGGCTTGGTAAGAGCTGCGGAGAAGTGCGAAAAGTGTTCAATTAACTCTCGTTACTCAAAGTAAATGGTGCTACTTAAGCCAACAGTCGTGTATTTTCAATTGCTCTTACGACCAGACTGTGAACTCCTTAAACACGGTTTATTCATCTGAGCACAGGCTGTAGACAGGTGCTGGGCACACAGTAGGCTCTGCAGACATGCCGGTTGAATGGACAGTTGTGTGACCCCTCTGATGGACCTCTTGAAAGGGAATAAACCTTGGTGGCAGCTCGCTCCTTTTAGGGGACTCACTGAGGGACAGGCCTCACCACGTTAGGGAAGGTAGCACTCCCTTCCTACTACCTATCCTTGTCTAATTTATGTGTTAAAAGTGCAGAAAGCGGGTAAAAAGGCAAAGATGATTGATCTGTCACTTGCCACCAGGTAGAGTCACCACTTACTGTCTTCATTCATCTTTTTCCAGCTTGTCAGGGTGCCTGGCAGGCAGCCACCCTCCCTCCCTACCTGATCAATCAAGAGAACCCGAGTATGCCTTTCCTTCTCTCTCTTTCCTTTCTTCCATGAAGGGTTTTTACAAATTCATTTGCAAATTTCATCACCACGTCTATGTGAGCCTTAGCTGGGAGTTTCTTCACGTGTGGTGTCTTCCAGCCCTTGGTCCCAGTCTTAATTTCAGGAATCACATCGAGAGGGTCTGCCACACAGGGAAGCTGGGAAGGAGGCTCCATGCGCGGGGCCCGCTGACTCGGGTCTCTCTTGAGTGTTTTGTTTGGGTTCGCTGCCATGCCTGGAAGAAGTGCTTCCCTCATCCATTTTTCCTCATGGTGATGGAGGGGAGGGGGTCGCTCCTATTTTCTGCAGCTATGTACTTAGCCCTGCATCAATAATTCAGGCAGCAGATCCCTTTCTGAAAGCCCAGGTGAGGGCAAAGGGCTTAGCGTCGGCTGGCAGCTCATTTGCTCCATCCTGCAAGACTCCGCAGAGCTCGCAGGAGGCTCCTGGCTGGCCAGACCACAGTCGTGCTCGCAGAGGGGATGGTGGGAAGCGCTGACTTTTGAGTTGAGACCTGCTTTTGTTTCTTTCTGTAGCTACTTACCAGCTTTCCTTAACCTTGGGAGTGGCAGAGGCCACATACGGGATGAGGCCCCTTGGAACATTCTGAGCAGATGTGTGCTACTCCGAGCATCCTGTCCCAGCCAGACCAGGTAAGGGAGACTTTGAATTTACTATTTTATTTGACAGACATTTATGAGAGACTCAAAGACAGAAATGGTAGTCGTGAGTTCAGGGAGGCCCAATTGCAGCTTAAGCTGTACTTTATTTACACCCAGGGTCTGGGAGGAAACTGAGGCGGAGTCCTGCTCCTCGATGTGCATTTGTTTCTCAGCGACATTGCTCCTCTCCTTTGGACGTGATTCCAGGTGCTCTGTCTCAGCTATTGTTCTTGGGTCTACAGTTGCTTCTGGTTTTTACAGAAGTCCTCCAATCTCTCTCCTTATATTCAAAATGCCTCCCTAAAAGTCAGACCTAACTGGCCAGAGACATCATTTTGGGGATTTCGGAATTGAATGGTGAGAAATTCTTCCTACTCTCGGGATCAAAGTCCAGACACATCCATCCCACCTCTGCCACCCTCTTCATCCCCAGCCCACACTCCCCACTCCCTGGATTTAGGACACATGACCTCCCCTCACTAGAGCGAGCCATTTCTATTTTCAAAGATTTCCAGAGAAAAGCCAAGAACTCTCTTTGCTATCTCCACTCCCTGTACAATAGTCCTCATGGTGGAGCAACCTTCTTCTAGCCCCACAGACTCCAGGGCTCTTCCTCTCTTCCGTCTCCCCAAGAATCAACCATGGACAGACTCCACCACGCTCCTCAGGTGGACATTTTTATTAACTTTAAGACATTTCACAGTTTCATGCTTAGAGTTTTGCCCCAAGACCTCTCTCCTGCAGTTCAGTGATTTTTTTTCTGTCTCCCGACTTTGTCTAGTAACTGAGTCCGAGTCACGCCACAGACTACACTGGTCTAGCCTGCTCGTGGTGCTGTCCTCATCAGCCACCCCCCACTAAAGGCACAGGACTGGCAAATTGACTCAAGTGTGGTCTCTGATTTGGGCCCGAGCTGACACTCAGGCCTTCACAGGGCTACGGGCATTTCTGAAGCACCCTCCTGCTGTCTGGCATCTCCCCCAGTCTCCTCTGGAGAGCTAGTGTGCTCCCCCGTCCCCACTTCTCCCTATCAACCTGCCATCCATCCAGCTTGTGCCGTGGGGGGGTAAGTCAGCCCGCAGGCTCCCTCGCTGTTGCTCACGGCAGGTCCAGTCAGAAGACGGACACACACGAGGACTCGGGTCTGCCAGGGAGCCTGGCAGGCGGCCACCCTCCTCCCTCTCCTGATCAATCAAGAGAACCTCTCAGAGCTCCTTTCAACACATGCGGGGCTTAGGACCTGCTCTGGGAGCAGAGCGTGGGTGCCATTAACCTTGGTGGAGATGTGACCCAAATTATTTCTTGTTGGGCAGGAAAGGGTTAGTTGTATAAAGGGGTTGGTGGAAGGATGTGCCAGATAGAAAGAACCACATGAGCACAGGGAACGAGAACAGGGCATTGGAGTCCAGAGCAGGTGGCTCAGAAGGGCCCAGACCAGCCATTACAGGGACATGACACCTGGTATTTAGGTGTGTCCCCGGCTCTTTCCTTGGCCTGTCGTGTTCAGCTCACCTACCATCAAAGCTTTCACAGCTGAAAGCACTGAGACACAAAGAGAGGGAGTGAGGCAGCCAGCTCACACAGACCGCCCATCACATGGAGCCTGAGTTTGGACTCGGGAGTCCCGAGTCAGAGCACGGCGGAGGCTCCCCATCAGTCAAACTGCGGAAGAGGCCGAGAAGCCTTCGGAACTCGGTAGCTAGCCAACTGCAGGTTCGGCTTGGCGTCGGTCAGTTGTGCAACCCCAGATGTGCCACGCAGATGTGCTTTGCTGGGTTTTAGTTTGCACCAGCATCTCTCAGTGGGAGGGGAGGGCCTCCATGGGCACGTGTAACCATATCTGGACACGTTTGGGGTTGACATTACGGTTTGGGGGTTGCTGGGAAGGACCCTACTAGAGCCAAGCACATGGAGGCTAAGAAGTCTCTTAACACCCTACAACAAAAAGGAATAATTTGGCCCAGGTATCACCAGTGCCGGGGCTGGGAAACCTGCACACAGCCCACATTACAGACTAGTCCGAGCGTTCCGGGAGCTGACCAGTGTGGAACTCCCCTGGCAGAGACCACTGGCTTACATGCACAGTCCCCCGGGAACCTGATCCTCTCGTGTGGATCCTCTCAGACTGGCTTCAGTGATACAATCTCCTCCTCCTTGAACCTTGGGTTTTCTTCCAGATGAAACCCCGCAGGGCCCCAGGGCTGCCCGGCCTGCTGGCGGGGGTTCCTCCCCCGCTGCCCCACCTCATTTCATCTTGCTCTTGGCTGGCATCACCTCTGACAGCGGACACACTGAGCGACCCGGCCTCGGAAGAGCGTTCTCAGCACGGCCCACCACGTTCTCTGCCTGACCCGGCCGGAGCAACACAGTCAGACGTTTCTTCTCTGCAGAGCCTTAGTCTTTCTTTCCCAGTTATCTGTATTGACTTTGAAAGTCATTTCCTCGGTTTCACTCGGTTTTCCTTTGAGCCCAGTTGCCTGCTCAGTCCTCTGTCCTTTCTGTTTATTTCTACTTCTCATTTTCCCCATTGATCAGATGCCCTGGAAATACAGCAGGGACAGTGTGTTCCCTGTAATATTTGGTTACACTTAATATTTCTCAGCAAAACGTTGCCTTGGAACACCGAGCAGTAAAAATCCAGGCCTGTTCTGCTTTCACTGGACCTCGGCTTCAGCACAGGCTCTGATTCATGCCGGGCCCAGTCCCTCCTTAAAGGGGAATCACACCCGGCTGGAGCAGGGAGGTGTCCCTGCGGGCCGCAGCCCCGCGACCCTGCAGAAAGCAGTTTCCTCAAATAAGTGAGAGGCTGTAACGCATTAGGTGCTTGAATGGATGGAGACGTTGTGTCCTATAGAAGTGCCAGAGGAACATTTTTCGAGGCCCACCACGCTCCTTAGCAGAGCCGTTCTTCCAACCCAGACTTTACCATTAGTGGCTCCCAGTAGTAGCTTTTCCTGACGCCGCTTTCTGAGTATGTGAGTCTCTCTGAGAGCTAATGAAGCCCTTATGTGCTACGGTCAGGGTCAGTGGTCCTTCAGATGCCTTTGATGAGCTGAAGAGCTCTGCACACTTTCTCCAGAAGTCCACTGCCTACATCGGCAGCTATGCTGAGCCTTCTGGATGTTAATGTAACTAAAATTCATTGCTCAAGGCAAGTGTTCGCCAGAGACGCGAGGCTTAAACTGCAGTCTCTGAGGGGACCTGCTCCTTCCGGGTGAAGCTTTTCCAAGTTTGCTTTAATGATACAACCCACTTCCTCCATGAACCCCTGTTTAATTTACGATAAAATCCTGCAGTCTCATCCTGAGCAGGAACCCCCTCCAGAGAGGCCATGGTCTCGCCTTCTCGGTAGAGGAAATACTGTGAGTAGAACATTGTTTAATTATATTAACATCATCGACAACATCAACTCTCCCTTGAACACATGATAGTTCCCACCCCAAAGCTTCTCTGTGTATGGAAAGATGTGTTTCCCTGGTGGTTTAAAGAAGCCAGGAACATAAATAAAATGAAGAAAGACCTTAACCGCCAAGAGGTGAAGGAAGAAACTGGGTGGCAAGGTTGTTTGGGAAGCTGTTATCATCTCTCACCTTATAAAAGGGGGTCTGCAAGTGGCCCATCAGGCGCTGGGACAGCCACCCAGAGGGGCAACTCTGAACCTCAGTCTCAGATATGTGAGCATTTGAGCACATGTGCCCTGAGTGAAGGACAGGAAGTCACCCACTGTTCATTCCGCTCGCTGTCACCAGATGCTTGTCCAGGTCCTGCTCCCTTTCACAAAGTTGGAGAATATTCAGTGATAAGCATCCGTAGCCCTGCCCCTACCCCAGCCTCTCAGTCTGCTGAGCAGACCCTGGGCCTTTGTTATGTGAAACTGGGAGCAGCTGACCCAGAGCCCCCATGTGTCTCTAGTAAGAAAAAGAAAAGGAGTGGGTGGGGGGTAAGTGAGAGAGACGGATGGAGGTGGTGGAGAGAGTAGAGGCTGAGGAAGCTTCAGAGGGAAAGGGGAGCAAGGGAAGCAAGTAGTTTCTTAATTAAAGCTCCCCTTAGGATTCTAGAAGCTTCTATCCACAGTGATTAGAACAAGAGAGCAAGAGATGAAGTGTTCAGGCTGACAAAGAGACAAATTTGTTTGAACTATACTCTTATCTGCAGCCAAGGTTTTTTTGTTTTTTTTGCAGTTTTTGGCCAGGGCTGGGTTTGAACCCACCACCTCTGGCATATGGGGCTGGTGCCCCACTCCTTTGAGCCACAGGCACTGCCCCAGCCAAGGTGTTTTAAATTCTGGGCAGCTTGGAGAGTGTAGATAAAATCTACCCATTGCATTCAGTGCTCCTACACACAGGCTTCGCTGAAGGGAAGAGGGCCATGCACGTGCTGGGTGTCTCCTCATTTTCCTCTTCCTCTGAGCAAGGCAGGGAACATGTGGTTTAAGTCAGAGGAAGAAAGGGGCCAGAAATGAAGGTCTGTGGGCAGGGCAGGGCAGGTGTGGAGGACAAGACAGTGTGGACCCAGAGAGATTAGCAGACCTCAGGCCCTGGGCTAAGGACAAGCACCCCTTTCCCAGCCCACCCACCTGGCCATGTCACCATGGCAGGAGAGGACTTTTCCATACAGATGAGCCCATAACCCTCTCCAGCCTCGCAAACCCTCACCTCCAAGGCAGCACCCCATCATGTCCCAGAGGAAGAAAAGCTAGTCCTTATTATCTCTCCCTGTCTTTTAGCATCTTGGAGCCTTGATTTTAAAGCCTTTCTGAAACAAACATGAAGTTGAAAGGATAGGCTTCAATTATTTCATTTCATAAAGGTTAAAAAGGTTCTTGTAAATGACGGACACAAATCCTGGAAACCCAGTTAAAACAACTGGATACCAGATGGCAAAGGAAAGTGGTTTACTGTAAAGTGTTACAGAGTAGGGGCTCATTTACAAGAAGCAATTACACAAACAGCCCTGAGTACCAGAGATCCCACAAAAGGGCGGCAGTGGATGTAAGGGATGGGCCGCACCTGCACCATTTCTGCATCACAATGTTTACAGCGCACGTGGCCACTCACCTGCTGCCCCTTCCCCTGCCTTGCAAGTCTAATTCTAGGCTGGCCTTCTAAGAAGCAAAGAGCCACAGCCCCAGGCAGAAACACTTTCACTTTCTCCATCACGTAGTTGCCTAGGGCAGTTTCCTAATAAGAGAAATTTAATGATCTAAGGAAAGCATGCAGCTGTCATAATCAGTGTTGAAGCCTGGGGAACATGGTTTTTATCTCAGGTCAAGAGAACAGCAGAAAAATCTTATAATCTGGGAGGCTGTTTCTTCCTTTGCATCTCTCTAAATGGAGAATGAGCACAATACACTTTGTCATTCACGTTCATTTACAGGTATACTTATGCACACGTGTATTTGGATCACAAAAGCGGGCTATAAAGCTGCAGCTGCGATGACATTGTAGCTTCATCTGACCTGGCTGCCCTCCTACACACCAAGCCTCCTTGTGCCCAGCCCAATAGCCCTGAGCCCAAGTCCCTGCATCCATGTGCCATAACCTCCCCAGGGTCAGTTCTCTATCACATCTGGCCGGACTGGGTGGGCCTTTCCACCTGGTTGTCAACTTCACTGTGATCTGTGCCAGAGAGAGACCATGGACTCAGCCTGACATGCGCTGTCGGGAGGCTTTCTATAAACCCACACACACCTCATGTGTTACTCCCCATCAGCGTCTTCCTTTGGGGAAAATCCAGTCAGACACGAATGTAGGTAACACTTTGCCAAGGCAGTGGAAGAAATGCCTTTGGGCAGGCAGGACTTCTGGGGCCTGGGAATCATAGCAGCCATTCTTGTGGCCATACAAGATGTCTGCCTGCAGATTCTCCTCCTGGAGAAATCACAATTAAAAGCCGATCCTCCATACTGACACTTACACCCTACACGTGCCCACAAACCTCAGTTTCAGAGCACTCAAGATGCACTGAAATGGAGTTGGTGGGTCAGAGCCAGATGGAATATGTACGAAAAAAGCATCTGATCATTAAATGTTCATCATTCAACAAATGGATAAGCAAAGTATGGTACATCCACGCAATGGCATGTCATTTCACACAAAGAAGATGGTACTATTCCAAGCTATAACATGGATAAAGCTTGGGGAGGGGAGAATGCGGCATAACTGGGCAGCCTAGAGACAGAAAGGAGATCAATGGCAGCCAGGGCAGTGGGGATGGGAGAACAGGAGTGACTGCTACTGGGTATGGGGGATTTGTTTCTAGGGCGACGCAAATATTCTGAAATTAAATCTTTCTGACAGTTGAACCACTTTGAAAATCTACTAAAACCACTGAATTATAAACCTTAAAAGGATGAATTTATGGAATGGGAATTATATCCCAACAAAAGCATGTGATGAGCCTGTTGCCCAGGTCAATGGTCCCCATACCCATTTGTGAGGCTACCACAAAATAGAAAACCATTCTAGTAAGTTTCCCATAAAATCTTCCCAGAACTTTGTATCACAGATTTAGCATTTGAACTAAATCTGGTTTAAATGAATATCTATTTTCCCATGAGGAAGAAACACATTCTTAGGTACTGCAAAGTCAGATTCAAATTCTTGTTCTCCGTTCAGTGGGGTTAGGGGATGTCAGGGACTCAAGTCTGAAGTCAATTTGCTTAAGCTCTTGAGCTTCCTCAGAACAAAGACCCACAGTCTGATCCACTAGGCCACCATCAGAGCCTGTGGGGTCTCCTCAGTCCTGGCTCTCCTCTTCCATTTCTCTGAACTCCAGGCTGTTAAGAACTCTGAAGTTGGGGAAGTCATTCCCTCCTTCCTTATCTTCCCACTCCTTCCTGAGGCAATGGCTAAGAGCCTGCTTAGTCAACAAATGTGGTCACTCCTATGATCTGATCACTTTCTGCCATGACCAGACCTTCCAGAGATGTTGAGTTGCTCTTTACCTCCTCAGACTACAATCCATCCATCTGCCCTTCCTTTTATTCAAACAGCATGTGTTGAGCATTTGCTAGAACTAGGAGTCCGGAAGTGAACAAGATAGTCAAGGAAGAAGGTGGGCAATACACAAGTAAATACCAAGAGAGGTCCAATTCAGAATTTTCTAGTAGTCCACCCATAATGAATGTTCAAACCAACCAGCCCTCATTCCTTAAGGTGAATAATTAGATTACTCCCCTTTTCTCATAGTAGTAAAACTTCTAGGCACACAGTGTATTCTGTTTTCCTGCCATTTCCAATTGCTGAAGCCATGTGGCTATTTATGGCTAAGAGTGATGTGTGCCTCAATTATGTGCTGCAGTAGTTATTTTTTTTTTTAAAGGCCTTGTGTTGACATGGCAAAGCCTCCAGATTGAAGGCTCCTGTATTGCTAAATTGCTACATGAAGGACAGTTGTCTTACAGAATTTTCCAAAGCCATGGCTGACTTTTTCTAAATGAAAAATACACCTTTGTGGTATTAAGCCCCTGAGCTTGCAGGTGTGTTTGTTACAGCAGCAGAACCAGTCTTACTCTGACTAGGACATGCACTAAGGAAACAAGTTTGTAAGTTGCATAGAAGCACAACATAATATTTTCTGGACAGTTCTGACAGAAGAGCAAATCACAGACTACAGCAATTATCGACCCAAATAAAATCCTCTTAACTGAGGGGGGAAACCCCAGAAGACTATAGGTTGATTACATTTCATATCAAATTTGCTTAAACAATATAAACCATCAGTTATTCACATTAGTGAAATTGCAATTCAAGGAGGCTCTTGGGGTGGCTTCTCACCCCAAAGATGATTTGGGAGCTATATTCTGACCCCCACAGTTCATATTTGGTATATGTCACCCCAAAACAGTTACCCATACTGACAGAAGGCATGACGTTGGGTTGATTATTTATTTAGATTCCAGCAAGGCCAGGCTGTCCTTTGTCTTTTTAGGGTACTCTCCACATTGATTCTGGTCAATAGCCCATTTTAAGAAAAGCTTAAGCCAGATTTTAAAAAAATATTTAAAAAAGCTTCCTTCCCTTGAGTAAACGCAGTAACCCGACAGCTCCAGTGAGCAAATAATGCACTTTTAAAAAGCCTTTCCAAATAGGTCTTTATCCTGCAATCTGCTTTTATAAGCTACCGCTCTTCCTAATATCCATTTAAATAAAACTCCTTAAAAATGTTATGGCTTTAAAATGATAGATGTCCTATTGGATCTGAGTTTGATAGATTTTCTCTTCCTTTCCTTTATTTTTTTCATTAAAGTATTTTTTCCCCTTTGGTTAAAGAAAAAGTCTTTCTTGAAATGAGATCCTCTCAGATAAATAATGGCAATAAAAGTAAATGGAAAGTGGAAAAGAACACGTTTCTTAGTGCAGTGTGCAGCACTTTCTAATTGGAAAATGCTAAAAGGGAGTTTTCCTTGGAGGCCTCCCATCTGACGTGGGACCAAAGAAAACAGTGATTTGCTTATGAGCATCAAGCTCTGTTTCCCTTGTTAAAGGGAAAGCTAAGAATGGAAGAAAGTCCTCAGTCATAAAACTATATTGTAGTAATCATTTGAGTGAGTATTTTACACATTATGCTGAGATATAGAAATTATTGAATGAAATTAGCCGAATGGAGTCATCTAGTCTACCCAGGTGGAGACTGGTTCTTCCCCTACTCAAAGTCTCGTGGAACAACCCAGGAACCTACAGGGCTCTCCCACCCCCCCCTTTTTACTCCTGCTGATAACCTGCTCATATTGAAGCATTTCATTTTCCTACTTATATAGAGATTCACCTGGCTTAGCTGAGGTCTTCTGGAATTTTATAAGGCACTTGTGTACCTGTTGGTTTGTTGATGGCCTTAAAAGCCAGAACGTGCGTAGTTTAAGCCCTCTTGGGGTCCTGGGGTCCTATCACTGGATCAGTCATCAAAAATGGATGTTGTCAGTCTTTTTTAAGATCTCATTTTCTTAATTAAAAATAATAATTTGGTAATTATTATGTACTTAGTATTAAAGGATTGTGTGGTTGACCTATGACTTAACAATCACCATTGCTTCCACCTCCTTTCTTTTCTTCCTTCCCACCTTCTCCTATTTTCTTGCTTCCTGTGCCTTTTCATTTTGTATTTGTATGTATGTATGATACACATGCAGGGATCACTTATCATAAGCACAGATTGGAGGAATTTTCAAGAAAAACCCACTAATGTATCCAGCACCCAGCTCAACAAATACCATGAGCAGTGCCCAAAAGCCCACCTGGGCAAATAGCACCCTACTTACACACCATAGATTAATTTTTTTCTGGTTTTCTTTTTTATGGAAATGAAATCTTCTAGGGTATAGCTTTTGTATCTGAGTTCTTTACCTCAAGCTTCCATTAGTGAGATTCATCTGATGTAGCATACCCTATTGTTTCCATTTTTAAACCTACCACCTCTGCTCCCATATGAGGTACATTTACTTCCACCTTTCTGTCTGGTCATTTTCTTCTCTTCTAAAGTGTGTCTCAGATTGCATTGCCATCTTCAGAGACACACGGTATGTCCCCCCCCTGGGATGTGCAGGCTGATGCCTCCCTCCAGGATCCACCTAACAAACACGGCTGGTGTTGGCCACGTGTGCAGGTGAGGTCTGGGGCTGTTGAATGTCCAATCTCCAAGTGCTTTCAAGCAGGGTAGCAGGCACCTCTGATGACAAATTTTATGTGTTAACTTGGCAAGGCCATGGTACCTAGATATTTGCTCAACTATATTTCTGAAAAAGATTTTTTAGATGAGATCAACATTTAAAGAAATAGACTTTTTGAGTAAAATGGACTCTCCTCCTTGGTATAGGTGGGCCTCATTCACTATATTAAAGATTTTGATATTAAAAGGCGGATCTCATCCAAGCAAGAAGGAAATCTAGCAAGTTTCCATTCAAATGTGCAGTTCTTCTCTGGGTCCCAAGCCTACCCACCCTACCTGCAGAGTTTGAACTTGCTAGCCTTCCTTGACTCATGAACTAGTTCCTTAAAATTAATCTCTCTCTCTTTATCTTTCTCTTTCTCTACAAACACACACAACCATTAATTCTGTTTCTCTGGAGAACTCTGATCAATACAGCACGTATGCCCACTCCCAAACCCATGGAAGATGTTGTTAGTTGACCAAGACATCCTTTTCAGCTGAGCCTTCAGAATCTTCCTCAACTCAGTCCTTCAGACATCCATGACCAGCTAATGAGCAAATTGAAACCTCCTGGTCTCCTCCCACTAGAGCAATGGTACTCAGTGGTGGGAGGGTTCATTTTGTCTCACAGAAGACATCTGGAATTATGACAACATTTTTGTGGTCACAAATGGGAAAAGATCAGAGATCTTGCTAAATGTCCTCCAACGCAAGCACAATCTCCCTCCACAAAGAATTATCTTGCCCCAAGAGTCAGTGGTACAGAAGTTGTGGGATGTCATCTATGGTCTTGAAGGTTTAGGGGTTGCCCAGAATCAACTATTAAAAGACAAACATCTCTTGGGTAGAAATGACCTTAGTCTTTATCACAGCAATTTTGTATGCTTTAGAGAAAGTTGTTTTAAAATTCTGACATGATGTGGAGAAAGTGTAGGCTTTCATATATTATTTGTATGTGTGAGGGAGTAATTATTTTTCATCCTTATCTTCTCCTAATTCCTCTCAAAACCGAGTCTCTTTTTCCTTCCACAGACTTGAACATAGCAAAATCTTAACCACAAAGTATTTACAGAGTCAGCAAATTCCCTTGACCACGGGGCACAGGCTGAGAAAGGGTAGATTGAAGGAAACCAAGAAATGGCAGCATTTAACACTTGGTACAGGCCATCAAAATGTAACAAAATGTACCAAAAGAGTAGAATAAAGTAGTGAATATGGATTTTCTCATTTCTGGCAAACAAAGTGCTTTCCAACAGATTCTCCCACCTCAGTGCTCACCTCTGATTTGGGCAGCAGCCCAAGAGGTCTCTCTAAAGATGGTGAGCATTTAACACTTGGTACAGGAAACTCTGACCATGGGCTTGCTGGAACAGGGCTCCGAATCACTCAAGGAGATCACTATGAGTTTGCATAAAATTTCATCTGCTATATTCTCTAAGGCAAGTACAAAAATGGGATAGTAGATAATTTACTGGAATTATAAAAACAAATTCTTCTAAATATAGTGAAAGTTGTAGTAATTTACTTATTCATAACATGTGATAGGCAATGTCCATTAAAAAGAGGTGTAGGGGAAACGTAAACTGATGTTTTATTAAAACGAGATTTTGCTGTATTTTAGAACATAATGTTAATTTCCAACAATGAGAGCAGAAAGGAGTGGGTGATTTTATTTTTACGGTGAACAAAGTTCATAAGTAAACTATGTTGGGGGCGGCACCTGTGACTCAAAGGAGTATGGCGCCAGACCCTTATGCCGGAGGTGGTGGGTTCAAACCCAGACCTGGCCAAAAATTGCAAAAAAAAAAAGAAGAAAAAAAGAAATAAAACTATGTGAATATTCTCTGGGGACTGTAAAGACAGAAAGAAGTCGAATAAAAATAAATCAGCTTTGCAACTCATTAATGTTGCTACAAAATATCAGGAAATCAACCACTGAAAAAAGGATACAAATTATTATGATCACTACTTTGACTATCTTCAAGAAGTTAACTTAATTGTGTTGCCAATGAGAAGAAAGTGATTTACTTTTCATTTTGATATCTTCAGAATTATCAGTGAGTAGCTAAATAAATAAATATTTAAGTAAATTATTTTTATCTCTTCCTGTTACAGCTAAGTAACTGGCCAATTGTCTTCAATAGATGTTATTACTAAAAGTTACACATGAGAAAGAAAAGCCAACAGACCAAAGAAATTCAGAATTTTGTCTTGAATTTCAAGACCCCATATTCCAGATGTCCTTAAAGTTTGATGAGCAGGACCTCTTACAAATGAAGCTCCACTATGATGCTCATTCGGAGCTCTTAGTTCTGAAATTACAATTGCGTTGCACATTATCTTTGGAAAAATGTAAAACCCTCTCTCTTTTCTTTCAACAGATGCCTTAGAATGCTCCTAAACTGTGCAACTGGTTTGTGCTCCAATAATACAAATTACAATAAGTGTTGGTGACACAAAACATAGCTAGAAAGATGGGGTGAGGTTGAAGAGCGAGAACCATGTGTCTGTATTTTGGATTATCCAGGACTTAATGGATCCACGGACTAAGAAGCAGATAATCAAAAGGTAACAGCAGAGAGGATGTAGGTAGATGCACACACCTCCTGGCAAAGGCAAGGTAGGGAGCTGAGGTTACACTAGGGGCAGCTGAGTAGGGTTGGCCTTGCTGTGCATCCCCTGGTTCACTTCTGCTTTTTGTCATGCAAACCACAGTTTGAACTAAAATCTTTTGAAGTGGATCTGATGAACCTTGCTTATTAATAAGTCACCATAGGTTGACTTGCTCATGTTATATCACCATCTCTAAGAAGTCAAAATAAAATCTATCCGACTTTCTTTTCTAGACCAGGATGTGTTTTCCCACATTAGCCAAGATCATTTCCTCCCAGTGACAATGTCCCCATGGTGATACATCTAGCAGTAATGCCATTTGTGATATCCAGTGCTCTGTCCTTTGGATAACATTCCCTTGACATCAGCCTAATTTCTTTCAAGTCTATTGCTCAGATTTATCAAGTAAATTAATGTTATGGCCAAGACATGACTTAGAGTCTAAAAGAGTCAGATGTGGGTTCAGATTTTGCCTCTTTCATTTATAACAATGTATTCAAGTTACCTAATTCTGAGTCTAGCTCCCTCATCCTCAAAAAGGGCACAATACTAGTAAATATTTATCAAGTACTTACTATTTTCTGGGTTCTAGTCTTAGCAGAGGCAACAAGTCATTTAATTCTCATGATAACAACCCTACAAGATAGGAACTCTCATCATACCATTTTGAAGATAAGGAAACAAAGGTCCCACCCCAGATGGGGAGTGGCAGAGCCAATACAGGTACCCAGGAGGTCTGGTCAAAGACTCAGCTCTCCCAAGGGTCTGACTCTCTCTAATTTTGGAACCACTTGGCTTCTCTCTAATTTCAGAATTTCTTGGCTTCTCACTAGGGAACTATTCTGACTCATACCAGCATCTGTGCCACAGTATAGTTCTAAGGAGAAAACAAGTCAGCACGCACAACACACAGCAAATGGACTTCACTCACGGACTTATTCACTGATTCAGCAAATGCTGATCTAAGGTCCCTTGTATGTCAGGTACTGTCCCCGGCCCTGGGTATATAAGACAATCAAGGTCAATATCCTCCTGGAACTTGTAGTCTGGAAATGAAACAAACCACAGCCAAAGAAATATATCTTCAATAAAACATCAATAGTGACATGAAGAAAACTACAGTAGCAGTAGAGAGGGACAGTGTGGGGTAAGGACTGGGTGGGGGAGATGCTTCTGGTACAGGGAAGGGCTCTGGCAGGACATTCCATTTGAGCTAAGCCCCAAATGACAGGAAAGGAGATCTGGGAGCATTATTCTTTCTTTTATGATAAAATTATGTGCTAATTTCTTAGCTTAGCCATAGAGTTCTTGTCGCCAGTGCCAGCCAGAGGCACAATTCCTTAACATGCTAACAACAACAACAAAAAAGAACATCTGAAAATGCAGATGGAAGTGGAAGAGCAAAACACTGTTTGGAAAGGCAGAGAGAACCTGCTCCCACAGACCCTGAAGCTATTGTGAACAGAAAGAGAACGTTTCCATCTTCCATTGGTCGCATAATTCACCAATCCTCCTGGAAACGGAAGCCACGTTGGCCATAGTTTTGTTGTTTTCACTTCATTCTCTGACTCTGGCTCCTCCTGGGCTAAAAGTTTGTCATAATTGCAGTAAATTCCACCGTTCTTTGTTCCATTTAAGGGAACCTAGGCCATTTCAAATACCATCTTCTCATCCAATCTATATTTTGCGCTGCTTTTCACTGAAGATAATAGTTAATGCTTTTTCTAGGAGCTGAATTTGGGGTCATGTTCTCCATATGCATATTTGTTCTGTAGCTTTACTTTTGGAAAGAATGTTTCTCATGAAGGATTCATTTTCTATGGGTATAGATTATGAAATTGGAGAAGGAAGTTACCTAGAAAAGGAAAAGGCACCTTAACTTCCTGAGAGTTTAACCACATTCAGCTTAGCAGGTTGAAGATGAGTTCATATCCTAACCTCTGGTATGGGTGAAAGTGACCTTGTTTGGAAATAGGGACTTTGAAGATGTAATTAAGTAAAGGAGGTGACAAATCAAGGTAGACTCACTAAATGAAATTTTCTGGAGCATTTACACTAGAATAGAGCTAAATTCCTCTGACACTTTTGAGAAGTTTCTCTAAATGTTTTGGGTGTATTTAAGGAACATGATTGTGATATTACATCTTAGCCAATGTAGATTTCAGGCATTTTGGATTTCAGAGTATCAGCTAAGAAGGAGTGCATCCTGGGAGTTTTATGTTCTGTTATGAACATTATCCACGCCCCCCCCAACACCCAAATTTTTAAAGAAAATATTTTAACAAATTTTAGTATTCTTTTCTAAAGAAAAAGTTAAGATGAAAATCAGCATAAGGCAAGTGAAAACTTTCAGCAGCTGACAGGCCTCACTCCCTCCCACACAAGCCTAACTCCTTGCAGTTGAAAATGAACAAAGCCACACAAGATACAGCCCTCATTTGCTTGGGAATAATGGGCAGAGAGAGCAGAAGGTCAAAAACAGAGATGAGAACAAATGGGTGGGAGTTTAAAGTCTCTCATGTAGTGGGAGGATTAAATTTTTGAAATTCAAATATCAGAATAAAGGTGATGGGTGCCTGGACACAGCAGTTAGGGGTTGTCTGCGCTGCACGTATATTTTACCTAGAAATTCTACCTTTAGGATTTTTATCCTGAAAAGAATAATGTATGGATGTGAAAAGATTTTATTAAAATGACTGTGATTAAATTTAATAACAATTATATAAAATAATATACTCTAAAATTATATATAATGATACATATATAAATTATAAAATGATTGTCATTTAATAACAATTATATAATTATAATGACAAAGGATTGCCAACTTTTAACAGTTGCAACAATAGGACTTTGTATCCAGGAAATTGTTTAGGAAATGTTTAAAAGCATGAAACAAAAATAGTATGTGTGAGATAATGTCATTTTTATTAAAAATGCCAACATACATGGGAAAAATATTGAAGTGTATACATTACATTAGGTACCTATGGCTATTGTAACAAATTGTCACAAATATGGTGGCTTAAAATAATAGAAATTTATTTTCTTAGTTATGGAGGTTATAAATTTAATGGCTTCATTGGGCCATGTTCAAGGTGTTATCAGGGCCATGGTCCCTACAAGTGTCCTAAAGGAGGGTCCTTCCTACCTCTTCCAGATTCTGATGGCTACAGGCTTTCCTTGGCTTATGGTGGCATCACTCCAGTCTCTGCTTCAGTTTTCGTATTGCCTCTCTCATTTGAATCTATTCTTCCTCAGCCTCTGCTTATAAAGAGCTCTGTGATTTGAGGTAGGGACCACCTGGATAATCTGGGATAATCCTACTGTCAAAAGTGGGATTAATCATTAAACCATTAGTTTAATCACCACTCAAAGGTTCCTTCTCCCTTACAGGGTGACATTTATAGGTTACAGGGATTATTACAAGGGTGCCAATATTTTATCTGTTTTCTTAAACATTAGAAAACATGGCCATTTCTGTTCTTTTTTACAGTAAGTATCTGATGACTTTAGCAAGAGCAATTTATTTAAAGTAAATTATAATGAGCCAAATATTTATGGATTCTCACTGTGTACACAATCTTATGAATATTTCTATTTGGGAGTAAAAAAAATAAATTTAAAAATACCAACATAAAAACTGCCCTTGCCCTTAAAAACATTTAAATGATATTGGCCTGGGGAAAAACTTTATGAAGAAGACTTCCATGGTAATTGCAACATCAATAAAAATAAACAAACGGGACTTCAGTTAATTAAACTGAAAAGCTTCTATACAACTAAGGAGACAACAACTAAAGCAAATAGGCAACCTACACAATGGGAAAGGATATTTGTATATTTTGAATCACACCAATGTTTCATAACTAGGATCTACAGACAACTCAAATTAATCTAAATGAAAAAAGTCAGCAATCCCATATATCAGTGGGCAAGAGAGATGAATAGAGTGGGTAACAAACATATGAAAAAATGCTCATCATCTCTAATTATTAGAGAAATGCAAACCAAAACCACCCTGAGATATCATCTAACGCCAGTGAGAATGGCCTATATCACAAAAATCTCAAAACTGCAGAGACTGGCGTGGATGTGGAGAGAAGGGAACACTTTCACACGCCGGTGGGACTGCAAACTAATACAACCTTTTTAGAAGGAAGTATGGAGAACTCTCAAGGAACTCATGCTGGACCTCCCATTTGATCTTGCAATCCCATTACTGGGCATCTACCCAGAAGGAAAAAAATCCTTTTACCATAAGGACACTCGCCCTAGACTGTTTATTGCAGCTCAATTTATAATCACCAAAATGTGGAAACAGCCTAAATGTCCACCAACCCAGGAATGTATTAACAAGCCATGGAATATTATTCAGCCATTTAAAAAGATGGAGACTTTACATCTTTTGTATTAACATGGATGGAAGTGGAACACATTATTCTTACTAAAGCAACACAAGAATGGAGAAGCAGGAATCCCATGTACTCAATTCTGATATGAGGACAATTAACGAACTAGTACCTAGTGGAGAGTGGGGGAAGGGAAGAGTAAATATAGGGAAGGGAGGGTTCATGGTGTGTGACACACCTTTTGGGGGCAGTACACAATTATAAGAGGGACTTTACTTAACAAATGTGATTAATGTAACCTGGTTCTTTGTACCCTCAATGAATCCCAAATAATACCAAAAAAAGCTTTCTTTAATATTTAAGACTTAAAAACACATGTAAAAATAGAAAATAGAATAGAATATAATCAAAGACTAGATTGAATATTATAGAAAAATTATAAAATTTTTAACAATACAAGAAAAGGGAGAGATGGAGATACAATAACAGATGGCTGTAACTACATAAAAGGGAAGGGGATGTATAAAGTGAAAGAAAAATCGGTGGGTAAGTACGGGCCCAAATTCTGATAGGGGGGCCTTTAATATTAAGAAAAAGATTTGTTACCAAAAATTAAATTCGCCATTAAAAGCAGGAACTAACCTAAGCATCATTCCCAGTTCTGAAACTTGAATGACAGATAGGGAAAGTCAGCCCTTCATTTCAGATGGCAAATTTGATACATTTCCAAAAAAGACAATAAGGCTATGAGAACAAAGGAAGTAAAAGAGACTTGCTCCCACATCCGTTAGTTTCTGAGTTAGATATAGTGGGAGATACATGTGTTAAACAGGTTTCTTGTCCTCAGAAATGTACAGTTTGGAAAGAAAGATGAGATCAAGCAGTACTGATGGGAAGTGCTGTGCAATCAAGTTCCTCTGCAGGATGGAGGAGGCTGAGTGGAGAAGACAGGATGTGAACGTTCTGGTCTGGGAAAATCTAGAAGAGAAAAGAGATGGGAAAAAATAATAGTGATAAGCGAACATTTATCCAGTCATATGCCAGACGCTGCACTGTGGTGGTCTTTTTTTTTCAATCAGTCGTTGAGGAGGAAAATCTTTTTTTTTATCATCTGAAATTCAGTGACCGAGGGCCTACCTTTTGGAAGGATGTTTGGACAGTACTTAGAGATCTAAAAATAG